>RJWJ010010833.1:0-45905 GCA_004363605.1 Indri indri | reverse complement strand
CTACAGGCATGTGCCACCATGCCCGGCTAATTTTTTCTATATATATATTTTTAGTTGTCTGATTAATTTCTTTGTATTTTCAGTAGAGACGGGGTCTCACTCTTGCTCAGGCTGGTCTTGAACTCCTGAGCTCAAACAATCCGCCCGCCTCAGCCTCCCAGAGTGCTAGGATTACAGGCGTGAGCCACCGCGCCCGGCCAAAATTTTTAAAATTCTTTAACACAGTACCTCTGATTAGGCTAAACAAAAGTTTACACTAAATTCCCTGTTTGAAAACATTTATACCTGTTGCTCCATTTCTGAATGAGTCCTGTCCTCTTCTCCTTTTTCCTTGAATATCTAGCCTAGCTATACAAATCTACACTGCATGTGGAGCATTTGTCGTGCAAAAGCTTTCTGACCATGTTGGAACAATGGCATCAACCTATCCAAGAATCTTCCTTCCATGAAGAGAAAACCCAAAAAATCTCTCTATAAAAATATTAATTTTAAGAGGAATCATACTTACTCTTAAATGATCAAAAACTGAGAATAGGCTACATTTAAAAAATCCATCAGAAAGCCATGATTTCCTTTAATGCAATGATTTTATGAATTAAACCTTCTTTTCCTGGTCCTTCTGCACATTAGCATTTCTGATTGCTAGTGAGTAAATATAAGTATTTTAATGGGTTTTCTTTTAAAATGATTCTTAAGAATCTTTCCAGAGCTTCTTTGGGTTATCTGTATTCATAAAAATGAAACCATCATAACTGCAAACGACAAAATTGCATTGTACCATCTGCAAAAGAAAATTAGTCTATGAAGGAAGACCTACCATGAAACATTCATTGATACTTCTGCTCACTTCAGCCCAAAAGGAATTGTAATGCTATGTTTCCTTGGTCGTCTTCACAGATAACGAAACGTGGAGTTTATGGCAAGTTTATGATGTGGAGGACACTAATAAATTTCATATGAAAAATACATGATTCACTTATGATTTGTATCGGTAAAACTTTTTTTTTACTTTGAGTTATTCTTTAGGCAATTTCTGAGATCTCTATCTGAATTTAAAAGATGGGTGGTAAGCTTAAAAATGAATACAAACCCACAAAATGAATAACAACCAGCTGGGGTTGTTATGCACAAATTCTGTAACTACATGTTGTCAAGGACTAGTCAAGTACAATTAAGGGAAACAACTAACTAACACAAGAATCATGAGTTAGCAGTGTAGTGCTGAAGTTAAAATGTAAATGTAATCCTGAAATATATAAATGAGCACCAAAGAATGTAAGAAATAAGAGGTCACCTTCTTATTCATATTGCAGCAAAGAAGAGGAAAGTGGAAAATGTGCTCATTGATTGGAAGAATCCCAGGAATTATAACAGGACAAGTGAAATTTTAATATTCATTCAGGCCACCATTTATTCTCCCAGCTCTAACCTTGAATAAAGTTGCCATTTAGAGTCATGGAAAGGAGAGCCCTTATTATCTCCTAAAACCGAATTTTTAAGCTCCACAAAGCATATTAAGAAAGAGGGAGTACATTATTTATATTGACTCCTGTCTCAGGGAAGCTGGATGGATTAACTAAAGCATCTTTGGCAAATGTGTTTTCATTTTACACTAGACCTCAATGACCCTCCGCTGTTGACAATGCACACCTGGGATCTCAGGTCTTCCTTTGACTGGACAAGTGATCATGGACACATCATTACACATTCTTCCTCCGTACGCTGAAAAAATAAGAGATGTGTACTTGCCTAAGAGAACTGCAGTAAGAGTCAAAGGCAAATCTCTCGTCTCAATTTTTATCTAGGCTCTGGGGCCCTACAAGCTGTAGAGCCATGAACCAGTTATTTAAACTTCTCTGTGCCTCAGTTTCCTCACTGGTAAAGTGAGACTAATACTACTACTTACCTCATAGGGTTGTTTTCAGAATTAAATGAGTTTATTTAGGTCAAGAGTTTAGTGCCTGGTATATATAGTAAGTGCTATCTAAGCATTTGATATTATTATTATAAATATGATGTTGAAAAGACTCACAGAGTTCTTCCTCACACACAACATAAAAAAAAATCCTTTATACTGCCATTTCATACACATTCTTGATGGTGGCAAAAGAGCTTGAAGAAAATGATTCAGCTGAGCAGATTGACAATGATCTCCCAAAAGCTAAGGCAATCAATCATGGAATGCTCCCCAGCCTTCTACTACACAAAGCTGTCAATTTACTGTATTACGGTGCCCCATAATGATGGTGGTCATTATGTTTTATCAAAAACTGCATTATATCACTTTTCAAAGAATATGCAACAAATGGTTATTGACAAGAATATATATATACAGTTTTGGAGTAAATGTTTACTTCAAAACTATTTTCACATCTTTCCTGATAAAATCAAGAAAGCTGGCTGGAAAGATAAGTAAATAGATAAATAATTAGAGATAATGGTAGAAAATTCTTAATTGATGTCCATTTTAATCTTAATGGTTACTAAGTAGTTTGTATAGAATATCAAGGGAAAAATATCCACAAATTAACTTTTAATGGCTCAAGCAGCAATTATCTTGCAAGAAAAGAAATTCATTAAAGAAAAAACAGGCCAAGTGATTTTAAGGAAGCTTGCAATCATTTTCTACTGTAAAATAGGAAAATTGAAAATCAACAGGCTGTTTAGATTTACAAAAGAAAACAATTGCATATGAATATTTTCATACATATTTACAAAATTATGTGCATTCACTCATGCACACAACACAGAATTCATTTCGCATAAGAAGTATAAAATACGAAATGTCAGAGTGCATTTAATCCATGGGTATATGCATGTACAACCAGGAGGATCACTTTATTTCTCTTCTAATGAGGACACTACAGCAGAAAATATGACAATTTCTAACACAGCATATTCATACATCTGATCATAGATTACCTTAGAGGAAGACAAACTTTCATTACTTTTGAGTTCAAGGTAAAACTCAGTGACCTATGAAGTTAAGAAATGACTGGATTCTGTTGCTCTGGAGCCATGGATCCGGTTGAATTACTGTGATTCCATAAGACACAAAAGTATACATTTTTTTAAAGTGTGCACTTTAGACATCTTCCATAATCATATTTTCACTGTGTTAACCAGCATAATTGTTTTGACCATAATAATCAAGTCATTGAAAAAGATGAATTTTATGTTTAAAAGACTTGACTATAACATGGTAATGAACTAATTATGCCGGTTAACTCAAAATAATCTACCCTTGAGTGGTAAATTATAGGATGAATTATCAAAATAAATAATTTGGTTTCGATAGTGTGGAAAAGCTATACATAAAGGGCAGGCGCATCATTTCGAGAGCTGCAAATGCTAAACTTTGGAAAGGTATCTTTTCCATTATTCTAGGAATTGTATTTCAAGTGGTAATAATCTTATAATTTTAAATTACACTAAATTTATTATGTGATGCTTAGGTTCATTATTTGGCAAGGTAGAATAGCAACAACTGGGGGCCAGGAGATTCAAAGTTTGCTCAGACTGTCAGTAACTCTGTCAGTATAACTTTGAACAAATCCTTTTACATTCCTCGGTTGATTCCTGAAAAAAAAAAAAAAAAATGGATGCCTAAACAAAAGATCTAGATTCTAAGGTCTGGTTTCTGAGACAACATGGAAAAGACGAGATACTAGCTTCCGAGTTTCTAACTCTCAGATTTGTTCTCATATTCCATACTGCCTAAAAGGCGTTTCAGTTCATGGGGACAATGGTTTATAAAATTTGAGACTGGGAAAAAGAACATAAAAAAATCACAAGACTGATTTATTCCAGCCACGTCACACAGATACATGTCTCCCCACCACCTCCAATGCAGAAGTTACTTAGACATATGACCATATGGAATAATGTAATCCTCTCAAAAATGGGGACCACCACCAAGATTTTCTTCAAGCTGAAACTCATTGATGGTAGTCCAAAGCCATTTCCAGCCAAGAGAAAAACTGGCTCAAAAGAAAACAACCACCTCTACGCAGACACGCACATACCCCAAGCCTCAGATGAGTCCCCGTTGCTCTTCCATTATTATATTTGCTCCAAATTCACCCCGATTTTGGTAACCAGATTCAGATTTATATAAAAAACAGTAGGTGATTCTTAAGAAAGTTGGAAACCTTTACATCTCTTTATTTCTGGATAATTCTTGGTGTAGAATAAATTGTCCTCACCATTGGTGTTTAAGGGAGAAATTGGAGTTGGCCTTTGCAATACTGGGATTCAGTGTTCTCAGGAGCTTATGTCCAACTGTTCCCAAATGTATACCTTAAAATGCATATTTCAAATGTGAGCACCAAACATTATTACAAAACAGGATCACTATTCTCCATGTCTCAGGGGCAACTAGAAAGGGAACAAAGGGCAGAATGTAGAAGTCCATGGATATTTTTGTCATTTAATACATACGGAATGTATTTACTGGTATGAATGAGTTATTATGTTCTTTTATCTTTCAGGCTTATCTGAAGTCCTTATTATACAAATAGATTTGAATATTCTTCATGTATCTGTGGATATTTTGTGCATAAAATAAGTTGGGGTGGGGTTCTAATATCCTCTCTACTGAAAAGAAGTCATTTCACATACACTGCAACACTTAGCACCATGTTCCCTCCCCATCCATATTCTTCTAACTAGATATCTGCATTAAATGCCAACAATATTTTTGAAAGCCAAAAATTATTTGTGGAATTAATAATCTGAAAAAAATCACTCTCATCCAGCCTCAAATTGGCCTTTTGTCTCATTTGGTAATGTTATTCATTACTCATCAACCTTATGAAATTCACATAGAGGCAGCATTATTAGCTTTTGAAATACAAGGGCAACTTAATTCCTTCAGTAAATGGGTTTAAAAAGTAATGGGGGATGGGAAATTTTGCTGAGCTGCTATGAAGTTCTCATTAAAAAGCTAATGCTTGGTCTAGAATGCATTAGTTTATTACTTTCCAAATATGTGTTTGCTTTATTTTGTAGACAAGGCTTAGAGTCAAATACTCCATAATTGACTGCTTATGAATGTTTTCTACTGAATCGTTGACATTGGTGGTGTGTCACAGCTTGAGAGAGTGATCCACAAAACCCCTGTGCCACCACTGCAAGATCATAGGAATATTTGCCATTCATGTCTGTGTTTAGAATGGTATTTGATGAACACAAAGTCTATAAAGATTGTTGGATACATTTGCTATTCAAACTGAAGATTTTTTTTTACAATTTTGTCCAATACTCTGAGGGAAATTTATTTTTACATTTAACAGAGTTGAATGTACTGTATATGTTATTTTCCAGATATAGTAAATGCTATGTCTGCTTTTTTATTTCTTAAAAAAGAAAGAAAGAAAACAGCTTTCATCTTAGAACCTTGGTTATGTTACATTTCTAACACAAAGCAAAACATTCTGAAGGAGGTACTCATCCTTGATTCTAAAACCAATAGAAAAGGGATTTTTCAGAGGTGATAACATATACCCAATGAAATGTGCTTCTTTTTAAAAATAGAGTTATTTTCCAGGCACACTGTCCCTATTGTCCATGTAAACAATGCACACGTTTTTCAAGACCAGCTGTAGAATCATAGGGTATTAGAGTGAAAAACATCTTGAAGATTCTCTATTCTAACCACATCTTCTGACATAGCATGGTTGAGAATCATCTGTGGCCATGAAAAAAGTTTTTCTCTACACTAATAACTGAGCTGTACGGGGAACAAGCAAGCTAAAGTTATTTAGAACAATTAAGATTGTACCATGGTGTTTAGCAATTTTGGACTACATGACATCATCACCATCCTAACAGCACATTTCTCTGTTAGACCCCTGCAAACTTGGCTGCTGCAGATAATTTCACCAATTTCCTGCTCTAGAACACAGATTAAGACTGGTCAGTGCCGTGGCAAGAGAAATACAAAATAAGGGCTAAAATCCCAAGTTTGGAAAAGAATTATTTTAGTTGAAGAATTTTGAAAGTACTATCAAACAACTCTTGTTACATAGGAAGAGGAGATCACTGCTCACCCAACACCTGAACAAGAACTATCCTTAGACATTTTGAAACCAATGAATTGGGACTAGTGAATTTCAAATTTGGGGACAAATATGGAAAAGTGAATGATGGCACTGTCAAAAACCTAAAGTTCATCCCTTTAAAACCACCATGACAAACTTTCTGGAAAGTTCTTCTTCCTCTCACCTTCATTTTGTGCACCTCATTCGGGCTGTAGTTTGCCCTCTGTAACTGCTGAGATTGTCTTTGATCTTTCCATTTTGGCAAAAAGTGTGTCAGGAAGCGGGCAGGGCAGGGGGCAGGAAGTGTAAGGGGAGAGAGGGGCACTGATGTGACAATGGAGAGAACATATCACACTATTCTTGACCCCAATTCATTTAGAGCCATCGGGAAATCCATCTGTATTTTACCCATTCTTTCTCAGTCTTTTGCTTGTGTGTATTTTATTTTTTTTAAGTTATAATTAAAATTGTGTATATTTATCATGTATGACATGATGCTTTGATCTATGTGTACATTGTGCAATGGCTAAATCAAACTAATTAACGTATGCATTACCTCACATACTTATCATAGTTTTGTGGTAAGAACACTTAAAATCTCCTCTGTTAGCAATTTTTAAGTGTACTATATATTGTTATCAACTGTAGTCGGCATGATATACAATAGAACGCTTGAACTTATTCTTCCTGTCTAGATGAAATTTTGTGCCCCTCACCAATGTCTCCCCAATACCTCCTACCCCATTTTATTTCTTAATTTGATTCTGTTGACATCTTCTCATTCAATCATTACTGCACATCAGACTGATGACTCCTGGCAAGATTTTTGGTAAACATTATTAGTGGAGCCATTATAAATACCTTAAACTAAAATGAAACAAAGTACAGTAATGTCTACTTGGGTGGTAGGGATTTCCTTATTGCTGTTCATAAAGCTATCTTTGGAAAATTTTGCCAACGAACTTGCCTAGAGAGGTGTCTTAAACGCTTTCATTAATTGGCTCATCTGTGAGGTCTCTACTATTGATGACATATGCTTATTACTTGAGTTTGGAAGTGGCTGTACTGATGTATTCCTACTAGCTCAGTTTGGTTTAAATTTCATATTCTCACATCATCAGCTCCATTTGACTCTCTTTTCATCTGTCTTACCACCATCCCTAGCTGTCTCTCTCCCTTCATTCTAGCTTTCCCGTTAAGCATCTTATTTTAAACATCAGATGGCAAATTATTTTTTTCCATTTCTGTAGCTAAATAGATTAGGTCTCATCCACACTTTAAATCTGGGAAGAAATTAAGAATGTGCCTGCCTTGGCAAAATGAATATAAAGCTATCTCTGATTCTTACTCCCTCCTATGGACAGACTAAAGTAGAAGGCAGTTCCCAACTGTGGTCATTTATCAACCCATTAATAGATATATGATATGTTACTTTGAACAATTCATCAGGAAATGGATCAGAACATGCAAACACTGTACTTGCAAACAATTACTAGTGGTACCCAAGTATGTTCTTGGCATACCGTTTTTATATCCCCTTGGTGGGAACAGTTAGAATCCGTTAATAGTCACTGTTAGTATTTTAATGCATTCCTGTTTTTTTTTTTTCTTACAATTTTTTGTGTGGAGAGGCATTTGAGGAACAATAGAAAGTATGAACTTACTCACTGTACTAATGGAACATGCTTTGGGTCTAATTAGTATTCACAGTATTAAAATCAATGACTAGCTATAGCGATGTTATAGAGAATATGGAAATACATGCAGCCCTTTTTTGGAAGGATGCTAATCTAATCACCTGCTGACCTCAGAGCAATGCTAAACTTTGAGACGATTGTAAAGCCGGTGTCCCCTCACCACATGCCTCAGCATGCCCGTGGAACTGTCAGTATTAACGCTCATGCCCCACCTCCACCCACTCTGCTTTTCATCACCTAAAGCTCTCAGCCAGAAAGTGGTGACAGAGGCGGCTGGTGTTGTATGTCAACAGATTATCAGGATGGTAAGTAATATTCCCTTGCTAGGAACCTTTTTAAATCCCTGCATTGGCAATCCTAAAGCTCTGTTGATTTTTGTTACTTGCTGATAAGGCTTTTAATGGCCAAAGCCAGATATATTTTTAGATCTTTTGTCACCATGGGTCCCCTGTCACTCACTGAGGTTGAAATCAGCAGGCTATTAGTTTGCCCAATGTATAATCTCAAGCAAGTCCAATGAAACAAGGGCGTGCAGTGAGTAGGCCTCCTGATTGTGGAATTTACTTTCGATTTTTATTCATAGAGCACTGTCATTTCTGCCTTTAAAACTAAAGTGAAAATATCTGTCTGCAGCTGTGTTGGAAATCTCTTAAGGAAAACATATTTTTATTAAAACGATAGATACATATATGATATAGCTGTTTGCTTAACACATCAAAATATATTTCAACTGTTTTAAAATTACCAATTCATTCTTTTTTCCCTCTAAGATGGGTAATTAGAATCTCTTTTCAAATTAAATTGCGGCACTTCTTTAAAACAGAAGGTAACAAATTGTCAGATGAAGGAACTATATGAACTGTAGAGAGAAAAAAATCTTCAGCACACCAAGAAATATTGGGCCAATGTCCATTAAAGATACTAGTTGGAAACAATCCCTTGGTCACCACTGAAATGTTCTTTAACTGAAAGTTTCTTATTAATGGAAATAAATCCCTGTGGGTAATCTCTCACGTGTAACTGTGCCCATGCAGGAGAATATAACAAGAACAGAAGGAACCATGAAAGAGGAATTTGAAGGGACCTCGCTAGAATAGTTTATTGGGGAAGGAGCAACCATAAACACCAAGGCTGAGTAAGGAAACACGCAGAAGGCAGTCCAACGGACAAAGGAAATACCCTGTGAACTTGAACTAGGAAATGGACACACGGCAAAGCTCAATCCTGTGAGAGAGAAGACCCTCTGTTAAGTGCTTAATGTCATGCTTTTCTTAAAAAGTATTTTTAAACTTTAAATTACAAAATATCAAACTGTAAAAAAGAGTGGAGTGACACTATTATATCTAAAGTCCTCAATGGCCTGCTTCGGAGGAAATTTTAAAGATAGGCTCACCACAGAATGGCGGGCGACATTGTGGGCAGGATGTGGTAGAGACAAAAAGGTCATTGGGTTAAAACAGTCAAAAAACTTCACATAAAGAATACTGTGTTAATGTGAGGCAAGATGAGGTTTTAGAATAAATAACTCGATTGGAAGAAAAAGTCTCGTAAATAGAAAATACGAATGTGATTCGAAGACATTGTGAAATCTGATAAGGATGATACACTAAAATTCCCCAGAAAAATAAGCCAGATACAGCTTAAAAACAGATCATCACCCACCCAGTTGTACATTTTCTCTTGGTCATAAAAATATATACTCCCTTTCACTAAATCTTAGCTGTTAATACTTTCTCCTACAAAACCTGCTTTAGCAATGGGCAGCTACCTCACTTTCAAGAACTGCAACTACTCCATTTCACCGCAAGGTGAAGAGATACAAAGAGTGAAAAATATTGCATTAACCTTGACACCTAGAAATGTGTGGGGCACATGGTGTGTATTCAGTGGATAAGGGAGTTGCT
Organism: Indri indri; assembly: GCA_004363605.1. NCBI lineage: Eukaryota > Metazoa > Chordata > Mammalia > Primates > Indriidae > Indri > Indri indri. Next base: position 36,263 of record RJWJ010010833.1, on the reverse strand, counting down.
AAATGAATGAAAGCAGGGTAGTTACAGTGGTGGGAGATGGTGAGAACAGTCAAATATGATCACCAGGAGCCTGTTCACTCCACTTCACATTCATTTTCAGAGGAATGAAACAATATATACATTTGGGATGCTACACAAACAGTACATTTTCCTCCTTAAGCATTTGCCTCTGAAGCCCAGCAGTAGGAATTTCCTACTGATGATTTTTTTCCTGAAGGACTATATTGTGGCTTCTGTCATTTTCAAAATAATAAAATTTTGGCTGGGTGAGGTGGCTCACGCCTGTAATCCTAGCACTCTGGGAGGCCGAGGCAGGTGGATCGTTTGAGCTCAGGAGTTTGAGACCAGCCTGAGCAAGAGCGAGACCCTGTCTCTACTAAAAAACAGACAGAAATTATCCAGACAATTAAAAATATATAGAAAAAATTAGCTGGGCGTGGTGGTGCATGCCTGTAGTCCCAGCTACTCAGGAGGCTGAGGCAGGGGAATCACCTGAGCCCAGGAGGCTGAGGTTGCTGTGAGCTAGGCTGACGCCATGGCACTCTAGCCCCAGCAAGAGAGTGAGAGTCTGTTGCCAAAAAAAAATAAATAATAATAATAAAATTTCACTTATTGATGATTCTGATACTGTCAAAGCTAAAATTCATTTTTGCGTTTATTCTTTCTGGCCCTCTCTCAGTTATTTTATAAAGAAGGTTATGATTATAGAGAAAAACTCTTTTTAACAGCTATATGCTATTGTCTCCTATCTCCTTTTATATTTCCTCAGTATTTCCTGTGTTATTATTACCAGAAGGGCAATAGTTACAAAAAAAAAAAAACACTAAAGAAGGGAGGTAGGGGACAAAATATAACATATTAAACATGTTATTTTCACATAACATTTTTACATATCTATCCTTATAAATAATCCTGTATGTATATAATGACCACTTTATATGCTCTATGAAATATATGCAAATAAAATGCAAAGACATGCCATTGAAATATTTGAAATCTAATTATAAGACAAAGCATATGCACATGGAATAACATAAGAACCAGATTTTTTTAGAAAATAATATAAATAGATTGATTAAGACGGGCAAGGGCTTTCCATTCAAGAGAACAGTATGTATGAACTAAATCACTATCATAGATTTAGAGGTAGAAGCAGATTGATCTAACATTGCTCTAGGCCCAAAGAATATCTCTGAATAAGATTTTTGAGTGTGTTAAATTTAACCAAATTGAATATTTTGAGTCCCATCCCACTGAACAACTTTAAATGAAGGATTTGCTTTTTAATGAGGCATTTGCATTTAATCATAAATTTGGAATGCAACATCTTTAACTTGGTTATTTCTACTGAAATAGGTTCTTTCAGGTTATTATGCTTATCCTATAGTAAAGACACAGATTCCTCAAAATATATTTCAAGTGTAAAAAATGAGAGGAATACTTATTTATAGAGAAACCTGGAAAATATAGTACTTACAATAGCAAACTAAGAGTTGTATAATAAAAATTTCAGAACTGTTATCATGAAACCGTTTACAGCAGCTCCTGAGGGCTATTTTTAAAAGAAAGACAGAAACAGAAATTTTAGAAAAGTGATTCACAAGACAGAAGCTATTGATAGAGAAAAGCTGAAGTACTGAGGAACAGATGAGTCAGAGGCAAATTTAGGAGGAGAACATCAAAGAATGTTTTAAAAATTCATCATTTCAGGGGAACTATAATCCACTGTAGCTAGAACAAGCGAAAAGAGTAGGAAAAGAAAGTATATTTACACAGAATTAGACTTAAATTAGCAAGCATCCTTAATAATTTTAAAAACTGCCCACCTCTTCTTTTTTTAATAATAGCTTTATAGCGATGTAATTTACATAAATAAAATTTTTGCCCTTTTAAATTGCATAATCCAGTGGTTCTTCATAGATTCACAGAGTTATGCAACCATCACCACTATCCAATTTTAGAATATTTTTATCATCTCCAAAAGAAACACCCATATCCAATAGCAGTTCCTCCTCATTTTCTCTCAATTCCCAATGCCCCAGGCCTAGGCAACCACTAATCTACTTTCAATCCCTGTGGAGTTCCATATTCTGAATATTCTGTGTAAATGGAATCACAAAGTATATAGTCTTTTGTGACCGGCCTTTACTTTCATTTAATATGTTGTCAAGGTTCATCCATGTTGTAGGCGTGTATCATTACTTTTTTACTCAATAACATTCCACTGTATAGCTACACCGCATTTTGTTTGTCTATTCATCAGTTGATGGACATTTCAGTTGTTCTTACTTTTTTACTATTAGAATGCTGCTATAAACATTTGTGTACATGTTTTCATGTGGATATGTTTTTATTTCTCTTGGGTATATACCTAGGAGTAGAATTTCCCTACCTCCTGAATAAAAAATAAAGAAGTATCACTACCTTATATTTTAACTAAAATAAAAACCAAAACAAAAGGAAACTTTAGATTTGGTTTCCAGTTAATACAAAGTCCCCTCAATGTTTTAGCTTTATAATGTTCAACTAAAATTCATGTTCTGAATTATTAGTATAATGCCTGATGCTGCAGGAGTCTCAGGTTTTCAGAAATATATTGGATTATTTGCTTACCACATTATACTTATAAAGCAGAAAATTAAAATGATTTTTAAAGTCTTCAACAATAAGATTTAAAGCAAAAAGTGATAGAAATTAGCCCAATTAAAAATATAATCAAATTATCAAAATTTAATCAGTTTCTTTTCCTTAAAATAGTGATCATATTGATAGTTTTTAAAGAAAACATTTTTTTGGTTTTTGTTTTTTTTTTTGAGACAGAGTCTTGCTCTGTTGCCCAAGCTAGAGTGCCATGGTGTTAGCCTAGCTCACAGCAACCTCAAACTCCTGGGCTCAAGCGATCCTTCTGCCTCAGCCTCCCGAGTAGCTGGGACTACAGGCATGCGCCACCATGCCCGGCTAATTTTTTAATATATATATATATATTTTCAGTTGTCCAGATCATTTCTTTCTATTTTTTAGTAGAGACGGGGTCTCACTCTTGCTCAGGCTGGTCTCGAACTCCTGACCTTGAGCGATCCACCCACCTTGGCCTCCCAGAGTGCTAGGATTACAGGCGTGAGCCACCGCGCCCGGCCAATGAAAATGTATTTAATGATGAAATTCTTCAATTAACATTGCAACAAATTTAGAACGATGTAATAGTATGCCATGTCATAGTCATAGCCGATATTTGTTCTGTAACAACTATATCAAACCCTGAGTAGATGCAATGTGAGGCTTCCAGTGGTCTCAAAGCAAGATGCATGAGGAAAAATGTGTTTCACATTGTTGTGGATGTTCTTAGATCAAAATCTGTCAAAACTCAATATTTTCAAATGATGTGCAGGTTCAAATATGAAATGATTGTTTATTCAGCTTGTACAATACCTGAACAAAAAGAATCAGCCAGTCAAGCTTAAGTTCAATATTATTTAGTTGTTTCTGACTGTGGTACCAGAATGACTCACTGGTTAGAATTGTAAATTACTGTAGAGCACTTTTGAAGAACATTACAAATTTTTTGTTTGTTTTCTTTCTGACAAAAAGTTTAAATGGGTTCCTAGTTTTGTTTCATTTCCTGGATTCCAGGCAGGCTGACTGGTTGATTTCTCCCTGTCTGTAGAAGGCACTAGGAGGGTTCAGACTTTTGGGGCTTCTACCTGGAGTAGCCAGAGCTTCAAATATGACTTGACTCTTAGCTTCCAAAGTGTCTGGTGCTTCTCATCTTTAAATTCCTTTACCTGTCTTGCTCTTTTTATCAGTAGTTTTCAACTTTGGTTTCCCATTGTAATTGTTAGATAGACAGCAAGGGATTCCAGGTCTCCTAGGGACAAAAGTGGCTGCCATTACAGTTCAACCCCCCTAAATGAGCTTTCAGAAAGGCTCATAAGAGATCCACTTGTGCAGTAAGACTCAGGTCATATAACTCCCAACTGTCCATCAAAGTGATTCCATGATGATGTCTAAACCAAGGAGAGGTCCCAATCCAGACACTATAAAACAAGAGCCAGACCATAACCAAGGTCTCTTTTTTTTTGCTATGACAATGGGTCTGGTGGTCATCTGTGGCATATGTGTCTTGCTCTGTAAACCTGTATCTTGCTCTTGCTCTGTAGTCCTATCTGTCTCTCCTCAATAAACCTCAATTTCATGATTGTCTTGCTTTCGGTGTGTCTGGTCATTCTTTGGCCAAGAGCACATCAAGAACTGACATATCAGACTGTGTGTGACCCAACAGAATCACCTAGGAAGCTGTAACCATGTGAATGCCTGAGTCTCACCTATAAAGATGATTCTTATGTCATTGGTCTGAGGTATGGCCTGGGCATTAGGATTTTCAAAAATCACCCACGTGGTGCTAATGCATAGCCCATGTTCAGAAATCACTGCCTTAGCTAATCTCAGCTATATGTTAAATTCCTCTACAAAGTCACCAATGAATTTTTATTAGAAATCCATGACCTTGTAAAGGGCCATCAATACTGTCAGACCATGCTACCCTCATCTCTGACTCATTCATGTTCTATAAAAGCATGCTTTTAAAACTTCTCTACCTGATTTAAACCTTAAGACCCAGAACATGTTGAGACATGTTTTGCCTCTTCATTCTGCAAGAAAACACTCATCAGAAATTTTATCTTCCAGCTAACAAACAACAAATCCTACAATATCTGCACCCACCCTGTTTTCCTTCCTTTCTATAATAATGGAGAAAGAGTTCCTCCTTCTACATAAGGGCATTCTCCTAACCTGTGCTTTCAATGCATCCACCCAATCCTATTTCACCCCACCCTTCCTCATCCCATGGTATTCTATCCTAGATTCTAGAGAAACTGACACCCTGGATTATCTATTCCCTTTGTATATTCAACCACAGCTTGTCGATTAGATTATTAAGTTTATTTAAAGTTTCAATAAACTTTTTAAATTCACTTCCCTTCTAAATATCTCCCACTATCTCTCTTCCTCATCTTATTAAATGGAATGGACATTTCTACTCTCAAACCATTTGATCTCTCGATGGTTTTGAAAATATGCTTTTTCTTGAAAGATTCCCTTCTTTTGGCTTCCATGAAACAATAATCTCCTGTTTCACTTCTTACCTTTCTGGTCTTTGTTTTTGTCTTTGTTTAGGCTCATGCTCCTCTACCAAACCTCTATTTTTTGGAATTATTCGAAGTACAAATGTAAGCAAACTCCTCTTGTGATTCTATTCTCTTCATAAGCAATCACATCTATGCCCACAACTTCAATTTCCACCTACATATATATGATTTCAAAAGTTATGTGTCTAAACCAGACTTTTCCTCTGCTAATAAATTTTCTATTTTCACCTTTGAATCCCTAAGGTTTCAGGACCTGGAAAGGGTCTGGATTTTACTCTACTTGCAAGCTAACAGCTTTCCACTCTTTTACGGATGTTCACAGAAGACACAAGATTTCTCGATCAAAGAAAGGCTGTGGAGTAGTTCCCCCTTATTTGAAGGGGATGTGTTCCAAGACCCCAGGTGGATAGCTGAAACTGCAGACAGCACTGAACCCTACATATACTATGTTTTTTTGCCATGCATACATCCCCATGACAAAGTTTAATTTATGAATTAGGCACAGTAAGAGATTAACAATAACTCATAATAAGACATAATAAGTTATAACAATATACTGTAGTAAAAGTTATGGGAATGTTTACCTCTGGAATTTTGCATTTAATATTTTGGAACTGTGGTTGACCACCAGTAACTGGAACCGTGGAAAGAGAAACTGCAGATAAGGAGGGACTAATGTAGCACTCACAACAGAAGCAGTAGCCAGAGGGCCAGCGTACTTTGAGCCAGTTGCTTTAGTCTGAATTCCCACAGGATAACTAGATTATAAGAACTAGATGACACTGCATAAGCAGTGAATTGTGTTAAAGAAGAAAAGCCCAGAGCCAAGAACCTACTACTTTTTGGGCAAGCAGCAGGCAAGTTTACTTTGCCCAAGGATTGAGTTACCTGGTAATCACACTTTGATCACCCTGACATATTCAGTTGCCTATACTCAGCCAGAATGGGCAGGGATGCTCAGGGCTCCTGACACCTGGTCCCCTTCAACATAAGGCACCTTAAATTCTCTACGACCCTGAAGAAAATATCTCAGTTTCTCAAACTCATACTTTTCTCTTCTATCATAAGGCCTTTGCAGAGGTAGAATTCCTTCTATACCAGGAGTTCTGTTTCCATTGTGGCAAAATCAAGTGAAATTTCAAGGTCATTTGTATTTGTCTGAAGAAGGTGGCATTAAAGTGGAAAAGTAGGCTGAGAGCAACAAGAAGACAAAAGCATCATGCGCTGGGAAAAAGGTAAACCACCTCTACAACTCCTATTGAAAAATAACTGTGATGAAAATAGGCTATTGATTTAAATTGAAATCCATAAGCTATACCATTAATGTTTGTATTTTGTGCCTTAGCATTGTGAAAAACATCTAGTGAATTGTTCCAGAGTGTTATCACTCCATTTCTTTCCCTATTTCCGAAATTGTTCATGCATGTTGCTCACATCGTTTCATAAGCACATTCTCAATGAGTAGCATAAAAACAGTGTGCGAAACATCCTGCCATTTTCTCCTTTTGAAGAAAATCATTCTGCTTCTGAATTTCCTCTGTGGTATCTCAAAGGTTAGCTATGCTTTACCCCAGGCTAAGCGGTGGAAATGGATCATGAGCTTTTCCAACCTACTGTGATTCTTTCTACCCCCTGCCTCAAATATGCACCCTGGCATTGACTGTAAAACTTCACTGAGGCAAGGAAAGAATGTTAACTTAATATACCTAGAAAGACACAAGTCAAGGAAGCTTAAAGGAATCCCTCTAATTATTCTTTTGGATCTATACAAACAATTCCCATTTAAAACTTGGCTACCACTATCTTGACAATGATGACTTAACATCTCAAGTTGCTGACAATTAGCATAGTAGTCTTTTAGAAAGTTTATGTTAATAGTATAATTTCTTTTATTTTCACTTACAGACCTGAAATTTTTCACCAGGCTCTAAGAATTTCAGTATATGATATGTTTTACAGCTGTAAAATGTCCCCTTAATATTTGCTGTCATTTGCACATTTAAAAATAGATTCCCTGCTTTTATATTTGTACGTCAGCTGCTTTTACTAGCTACTATTTTACTTTTTTTCTTTAGACTAAAATTGATATTGCCACCCCCCAGAGCATAACATGGCTTTACCAGCATTAAGACATAATTAAGAGACTGAATTCAGTGTTTCCTTGCCTTCTAATATTGGCTTTTTGAAATATAAATTTAGTTATGAGGCTCTTCCCCTGAGGGGAAATACCGGTGACAACCAAATCAGTTGCAGGCAGTTAAGTTTCAAATAACAGTGGGGTTTCTGTTTTGGTTCTGGGCAATTTCTCTGCTGCCAGTCAAGAATCTTCCCTCAGATGCGTCTTTTGTCAAACCCATCCAGGGGCAGACTGTTGATTCACGATGTAAAATGCGATTCATCGATATGATGCCAGATCCATGCACAAACAACAAGGAATTAGATTAGCAACTTCATGATAATAGAATTCTAATATTTAAATATCTTAATATATACATAGCTAGAATCATGTACACACACTTCTAACCTAACACTAGGCATATCTTGACATTTAAAGTAGAATGTGTTAATGATGGGGACCCAAGCTTCAGGATAAAGGTTAATAAAGATAAAAGAATGATTTGAATTTTGTAAGGGGATGATTTAGTAATTAAAGCTACCACAGCTGCTAAAGATGATACAGCAATAAGATTTCATAATTATAAGGTCCTGGCATCCTCACTCACAAAGCTAATACTCAATGATAACATAACAATGTCCATTTTTAGAGGAGATAGGAAGAGAGTCTGTGATACATAGCATCCATTACAGTAATAGCTATTACTCCTTAAAAATGTGAGAACCAGAATGACCAATAGCAGAGAGAAGTTTTGTTTTGTTTTTTAGTGAACATGTCACATATTTCTACAACCCAACTTATGAAGCCACATCTTCTATACGCATGTAGGGAAGATTCATTAGTGCAGTGTCAGCAGAATTCTAATAAAAATAAAATGTCTGTTCCTGGGAGCCACCAAGTGGCTACACTAGTATACACCTCTCCAGTTATAATAATTTAGTGTATTGGAAGGATGCATGGAGCATTTCATTACATTTTTTCCTCTTCCTTCCTACTTGCCTCAGTTAACACATGAGAAGAACAATGTTGAACTCTGTAAATAATCCCTTCAGCCTATTTTTTTCGAGGATGTAGAGAAAGAACCAAATGATATTTTCAGTCTCCATACATATACAACTTGAGACTTGAAACAAACAAAACTATAAGAAAATACGTCTTTTGGAATGGGAAGTTCAAAAAGAGAGAGAGAGAGAGAGAGAGAAGAGACCAATGGCAGTACTCCAAAAACGATATAATTTAGAGTCACAAAATATAAATTTTACTTTGTGTTAGATAGGGCTTTTCATCTTGATATTCTCTAGACTTGGTTTCCAATATTACCAAAAGTTTATTTCCTTTTGTCATTTGTTAAATCATTTTTCAAATCTAGTTGGGAAAAATACAATTTTTATTCAACTCTTGCTTACCAATAAATATTAGCAAAATATTGTTATGTAATTTTGACTCCTGGAATTCTATTTTTATTAAATGATAAATAATAACCCTATACTTTAAGTCAAATTAATTATATTATGAAATCAAATTGAAGGCTTTTCAAAAAATGCACTGAAGTAGTGATCTAGACAAGCTAACAATTAAGTGTATTTATTGAGATTCAGCATTTGTCACAAAATATCTGTGTGTATGCACATGTATTTATATACTTCCTGTGCAATAATCTATGTTTTATCAATCTTTCTCTAAAGTAGAAAATAAATCCACTAGATCCTCTGCGGGAGCATTGTGCTTTTGGTATCAATAAATCACTGAATATATTTGACCGCATATTTTTATTTATCAGAGTCTTAACATTTTTTTGACTATTAGAAATTAACCATGACATATACTGGGTATATTATATGTTTATATCCCATGATATTTAACAATTAAAGTAATTCAATTTTCCCATAGTATGATAGCAATGATTTTAATAAAATAATCCTGTGTAATGTTGTGTTGTACGGTGTACTGTTCATGGTAACTCAAAGTCATTCTGCTATATCACAAGAACTCGTATAGACTTTTATGAGTCAGCTCATTCAGATTTCACTGTGGTCCTCTCCCATGAGTCCATGGAGCTGGACCGGGGACAGATTCAAATCAGAGCTATCAGACTTGACTCAGAATAGCTCCCCTCTCCCAGTTCAGGGAGCATTTCAAGGTCATGTGCATCACGCTTGGGTTCCTCTTTCCTTAGGTGTATTCTCCCCAAAGATGCTGTTCAGCCCCTCTTGAAAAAAAGATTTCAAGCAGGTATATTCCACCAAACCCAGCTACCTCAGAGCACCAGATAAGCTTAAGCTATGCATTATTATATGAACTTGAGAAAATGATCTCAAATCATTGAGCCTCATTTTAGAATGAAATGGTAGTATTACAGGTTTCTAATTCTAATAAATATATATTTTACACCATATAGAAGATTACATTAACCATGATTATTGTATGTATTTAGCAAATATTCTTTGAGCATCACCAAGTGCCTAGCTTTGTTCTTGTCTCTGAGGCCCTAAGGGGCAAAAAAGACCCTAAACTTGTGAAGTTTATTTTCTACTATAGTCAGTGCATTCCTACACTCCAAAACAATTTGGTTATTTCCAGACTGTCTCTAATTAAACATTTAATCACTATAGTCTGTTTAGAAAAAAAAAAAAAATCTCTGCTAACTGAACCAGTATTACTTAACAGCTTTTTTTGAGTAGAAAAGCTAACTTCAGGCTGCACTTTTAAGTAGCTAAGCAAAATAAGAATATGTAAAAGCAAACAAAAAAAAATTTTGTAAAACAATCACTGTGAGTATAAAAAGAAGCATGTCAAATACATTTGAATTCCAAAGTAATAGGTTTAAATTTTGATTCAGCAACAACTAAAATCTCATATGTCAGAACATCAGTAAATAAAATCCCTAGGTACATATCAACCTTAATTTGCAGAACTATGTTATAGTGGAATGACACTCTGTGATCCATTTTATACATATATTTAATATTTCAAAGAAGAATACAAGAATATTATTAGCCTACTAAATTGTAAATGATAGATCAGCAGTCTTGTTTCCACTTACCATATCTTATACATCTTCTGCTTGCTGACAGCTTACTCTTTGGAATAGTTGGTTATGAATTACTCTCAAGAAACTGAGCTGTCTGTTCCAAAGATACTCTTCTTTCTTCCCTAGTGATGAAACACGTCTTTTTCTCTGGGACTGCTCTTAAAAATTATAATTTTTCACATATTTTTCCCTATGTTTTCTTGTTATTCTTTTCTATTATTTCTTTTATTCCTGTGAAAGTAGTAGGATAGATTATCAGAGAAGTTTTATGTTTCCTGAGGAATAAGGGACAGTTCATTGGTCATGATGTAGTATTTATAGTCTAGAGATACTAAGACATGTGCCCCAGGAAACTTCCCCCAAATCGTTAGAACCCTACTATGGTTTACTAGGTGGTTGTCTGTTCTCAAAGGAAAATTGAGAAACATATTTTTTAAAAGTAATAAGGTTATTTTACTGTTTGAAAACAGCATATAAACACACATATATTTTCAAAATAAATTTGAAGAATTTACATTGAAAAAAGTGATTCAGCTCTTAATAAACATGTTTAGAGTATAAAATGAAGATGATTCTATCATTCTGTAAGGAAAAAGAAAGAAAGGGAATGGAGTCAGTGGTAATACCTAGGAGGATTTATGTGCTATGTGCCAGGCACTTTACATATGGTATTACTTTATTCATATGTAGACAAACACACATACACACACACAGACACACACACAGACACACACACACACACACACACACACACACACACACACACACAATGTTGATATGTTTAATGAAAAGCCAAACAGGCAATATAGCTTATTCAATTTCCTGCAGTTAGCATGTGGTTGAGGCTGCAAACTGTTCTCTTGCCTCATGTTACCACCTCTATAATACAGATGCTTCTTCACTTATGATGGGGTTGCTTCCAGAGAAACCCACTGTGAATTGAAAATATCATAAATTGAAAATGCATTTAATACAACCTAACCTACCAAACAGCATAGCCTAACCTGGCCTACCTTTAATTCACTCAGAACACTTCCATTAACCCACACTTGGGCAAAATCATCTGGCAACACAGTACGCTATAGAGTGTAGGTTGTTTACCCTCGTGATAGAATGGCTGACTAGGGGCTACAGTTTGCTGCTGCTGAGCATTATGACAGGATGTAGCATTGTTTTCTATTGAATGCATATAGCTTTCACACCATCATAAAATCGAAAAATTGTAAGTTGAACCATCATGAGTTGGGACCATCTGTACACGGCCTACCCCGTCTGTGTGATAGAATCTACGCCAGCTCAGAGCAATGAAAAAGAAAGATTCACAGTGGACAAAAATCTTGCACATAAACAGTGAAAGGAAAAAAAAGAAACCTTTGTACTAAATTTGAGGGGGAGAAAAATCTTATTTCCCCTCTAAGAAATTGCCATTGGCCTCAGACTGCAAAAGAGGAACTAAGGAATAAGGCAAAAAGGTGTCCTAGTTCAGCCAGAAAGACCAATAAAGCAGCTGGGTGGGCATCTTATTGATACTATGGTAGGAAAAGCCATTTTCCATATTTGGAAGTTTTCCAAAAAACTTGAAACGTTTTCTCTTTAACACATTAACTGCTATGTGAGTTGTATTTAACTCACTCTAGTTTTGAGCACGGGGCCTCATGAAGCATACGTAACTCACATGTGTCTTTACCTTGGGAGCTGTGTAAATTATTTTTAAAGTTACATAGAACTCACACACAGAAAACAATAAAAAATAACAAATTTTTCATTAAATTAGAAAGGATCATTTTATTGTCAAAGTTTTTATTCTATTTTTGTAATAAAACACCATGGTCTCAAGGAAAAATTTTTTTGTCTAGTGTGGTTATGTGTCAATCACATCTACGATCCAGAATTTATCAAACTTCTACAATTTTTTTAAATGTTAGCTAGTAGAGACAGTTTCAGAAACTATAGCCTCTACTTATAACAAGTAGTAGCCAAATCTAAGAAAGTCAAATCTAAGAATTTAGTAAGTGTAAAATTCTCCCCAGCAGCAAAGGAAGGAAATGAACTCCAGTGAATTCTGAATTCAAGATCTTGAATTCAGTCACTGTTTTCTGAAAATGAGCTCCAGGACCGCCACCAGCTGAATGCGTAGACTGAATACCATTGGTCTCTGAGCCAAACTGTAAAATGTAAGAATTAAAATATGTTTAAATATGTAAATAGAAATAGGTATACATACACATGCAGCTAAACTCATATGTAGACTTGTAAATTCCAGTAAATTTGTGGCATAGGTGCTTTATTGTCACCATAAAACTGTAAAAAAGAGAGGAAAATCGAATATTTAGAAAAGTTAGATGCCGGTTCCCAAGTGGCATTTATAGCAGATTTATAAATCAGGTAACCTTGTTTGGAAAGACAGCTACCTAATATTCTAAGAATTCTACACGTAAGTTTCTTATGAACATGTTCCTTTTGAAATCTAAGCAGAATTTTACCAGTGGAATTTTAAAAACGTAATTCTAAAAGAATTCAAATATTTTGAGCATCTAATTAATGGTGAAGGCTATCCATGCTTTATTTAAAATAACACTTCAATTACATTTTACAATGAACGTGTCAATGTGCCAAGTGGTACCCACTGGTTTCTTTTTCTAGTGAACTTCCACTGGAATTCTTTTTAATGACCCTGCTCATAAAAGAAGCCTCCTTACTGTCTGAGGGAGCATTATTACTCTGAATGGAGAGATTCCTTAAGTAGTTAAAGCTGTCCACGGATTTGCAAAGTGCCTATTAAAAACTGCTTTAGTCTTTGCTTTTCTTTGGCAACTATCTTTTGTTGTTGCTGCCGTTTTTTTCTTGTTACAGTGGTTAGTGTTGTTCACTGAAGAAAACAAGCTCTTACAAACAAAAAAATGCATGAAAAGGAGGAAAGAACTGTACTGGGGGGGGATGGGCTGAGGCTTTTTTTTGGTGAATTTTGCTCTCGCTTCCACCACTATTTTCTTTTTATTTATTGAAACGATTCTGTAACTCAGCAAGGGGAAAATGAAAGGCATGAAAATTCATTTAAGTACTCTCTTTTATTTATGTTAACATTTCATCATATGCTGTTTAACAATTTACTAAATGTTTGTTATGCACAGTGTTGCATTCTCAAGAGAATAAATAAGTTTCTGTCAGCACTTCTTTTATGAAATCCTATTTTGGCTGTGGATTTTAAAAATTCATAATAAACATTTCCTTCAGGAAGAAGCCAAGAAAAAAAAATGGTTTGACGTTGTCGATAAGTGAGTTTGTAACTAAAGAAATGGAAAACGAACATGTGCATAAATATTCACCTTGTGTACGGGTGGAGAGAAAGAGAAGAGGGAGGGGAAGAGAGGGAGATGGCGGGGGAGAGAGAGAGAATAAGAAGATAATTAATTCCTGTTTTTTATGATTTTTTTAGATAAATCTCCTGATGGTGTCATTGTTAACATTCCCGCAGTTATGTCACCAGTCATACACACAAAACAGAAACGGAAAACCACAGAGAACAGACTAGATGATGTCCAAGATCTTTTCAGTTCCAAGTTTTATTATTCTATTATATTAAGAAAAAATAGAATGGAAAATAAATGTCAACAGATGAAGAATGACAATCTCTATCATATATCCTGTCATTTGACTCACATGTGTATGAAGATATATATATATATATATATTTTTTTTTATATATGTATGTGAGAGAAACTTACCAGTTCTAAGTTTTATACTGAAAAGTGAGAGAATTTTGTTGGAAGGAGACTGAAATTCTTCTCTTCCCTTCTTAGTCATTTAATTTTTCAACAGAATTAGAACATTTATTGTGTGATTACTATTTATTGGACACTCTTAGAAGCACTATATTAACTTATTTAATCTTTTTTTAAAACCTTATAAGGTATATCTATTATGATAGCATCTCAATTCTTCAGATGCAAAAAATTAGAAGCCAAGCGATTAGTAACTTACCAAAGTCATGATGCTTCTACATAGCAGACGTAGACTTCCCAACCAAGTAGTCAGGTTCTGAGCTTATCTGGCACGCCAGTATAATTCTAGCTCTCCAAAGAGGATTGTGACAAGACTCGCTCACTAACCAAATACAGGTCTTACTGTGTAATCAAAATGTAATGAAGATCAAGATATTCTTCTGTCTACATAAAATACTTTTCTGAATGTGTAACCCTCAGAAAAAGATAAGGCAGAAAATAAACATCTTCTATAAGCCCTTGGTCCAGATATAAGAGTTAATATCTTGGTAAATATTTTTATAGTTACTTTTGGTTTTATAAAGCTTTACTTTAACTTATTAATATAGTGAGCATTTCTCAATGTCATTAAATCTCCATTGAGTACATGGTTTTGAATATTCACTTAGTTGTGTCACAATTTATTGGATAATTGCTGTTTTTTAAACACATAAGCATAGCTGACTACTCAATCTTGCTGAGAAGCCTCAGTGAACATCTTTAAATAACTAAATTAATTAATCTGTATTAGTTTTGTTATGCTGTATAACAAATTACTAGAAACTTAGTGGCTAATAACCACATACATTTATTATTTAGTGGTTTCTATGTGTCAGGTGTCTCAACATGGCTTAGCTGGGCCCTCTGCTCTGGGTCTCATAAGGCTGTAATCAAGGTATCAGCAGGCTGTATTTTCATCTGGAGGCTCGACTGGGAGAGAATCAGTCTTGAAACTTCCTCAAGTTGTTGGCAGAATTCATTTCTTTCCTGCTATAGAAGGGAGAGCTTCACTTTCTTGCTAGCTATGGGCCAGAGCCTGCCCAGCCACAAAAGGTTCCTTGCACAGTGGCCCTCTGCATAGGCAGTTTACAAGTCACTTGCTTCTTCAAGGTGAGAAAGAGAATGACAGCAAGAGCTAGCAAGGAGAGTCTAATATAATGTTACATAATCATGGGTGCGACATCCATCGCCTTTGTCATATTCTATTGGTTAGAAGTGAAGGAGATCGGGATATGCCACCTGAGAATATGCCACTTTGACATAAGAATTATTCTGAGCTGAAGGCATTTGAGTTCTTGAAATCTCTTATCTGTCTAAAAGCAGAGCCTCCCAAAAGAATTCAGAAGAGCTCAATTGCCATAAATCCCTTCCACAGGGGCAACTTTAATCTTCTCAATGTCTTCTTGGACACCTCACCCAGATACAAACAATCATATTTCCCACATAATCTCTTAAGGACCCATTTATCTTTCCAAAAAGTCACTTGCTTTGCCGTAAGTGCCCTTTATTCCCCCTCTCTTTCCCCTACTAAGTTAGATATAGTGACCCCAAATTCTAACCACCCCTTTGAGTTAGTCATCTCTGAGTACACCTCTGATACATCCATGTTACATGCAGGATGCACATGTTAATAAAATTCTATTTGTTTTTCTCTTGTTAATATGTTTTTTGTCACTCTAATTTACAGGGCGCCAGCTGGAGAACGTAGGAGGGGAGAGGGAAGCTTCTTCCACAGGTCTCTCCCACGGTCAAAGGAGGAAGCAAATTACTCAAAGGCATAAACAGCAAGAGGTAGGGATATGGTCCTCCACGCTGTTGTATTTCCTCTTCACTCGGGCTTCCTTGGTATATACAGTTGGTCAAGTAAAAAGCATCTCAGGAACAAATTATTGCCATACATGAGGGCTTCTGTCTTAGTGACCTTTAATTTGAGGCTCAAGTAACTGCTAATTTTCCTTGCTGGGAAATCCTAATATGTGTGGTAAGTCTCCTCAAACAGGCAGTTCAGTGGCCCCTTCTTTCCTCTGTAGTGTCAGCTGATCCTGAGGAAGAAAAGACAAAGTGCCTTCAAGTCTCCCCAAAGTAAGATTCCTGTAGAACATGTAATCAGTAATTGCAGTTAGAATACACAAAATACATTCTCCAAATCTGGAGGCAATCTATCGACTCCTTCTGTGTACCCGGATTACAAACCTATGTGTTTAGAGAAATAATGTAATTATATTAGGATTGTTTTTCCCCAAACAGCCAAATTTCTCCATACCATCTGTTAAATAGTCCATCTCTTTATTATTTATCTATTCACTTATTCATTCAGGAATGTATTTAATAAATGCTCTTGAGTTACCAACTCTGGTTCAGCCACCTTGCCAGAAGCTGTGAATACAATGGTGAACAAAATATGATTCCAGCCTCAAAAGAGTTAGAATGCACTAGAGAAAACAGATTAAAAAAAAAAACTAAACAAACAACTAAAATCACAGTTAACCATGTGGTAATAAGAGATATGAAGTAAACTAACAGGATGTTGTGTCACAGAATAATAAGGTGAGGCTTATTTCATTAATGCATCCCAAGCAAAGAGACGTCAGTTGTAAGTGTCCAAAGGCTTTCCAATCCAGATATTCAGACAGCCAAAGTGGCTGCTCAGAAGCCGTAGACTTTCATCACCTTCCTTAAGGAGCCCAGGTGCACACACTCTCCTAAAACACGATGCTGTTTTGGATCCGGTTGTCAAGTAGGAAAAATGAGATTACATTGCTAGGTTCATCTGTGTGGATGCTCCCTGGTCCCCCAGTTCTCAGTGTCAAGAATGAGTACTGGTACCGAGTTCAGCCATAACAGAGTGATCACAAACACAGAACAATTTTATACAGTTTATTACATTAAAAAAAAAAAAATGAAAGTAAGGAAGGAAGCTACACAAAGTGAAAATACATTCCAGAGAGAGTGAGTGGGTCGGTCTCCAGGAGTGGAGAATGACACTGGAGGCTGAGCACATGTTGCCTTTTATATGTCCACTAGTTTGTCCTGCCTTTCCCCTAGCAGGACTGGTCACCATTTCCTGCCTTTGAGGGTGATTGACAGGCTGGTGTTACATAACAGATCACATAACAGAGTAGGTTATTTAAGTTTCCCTTTCTGTGCATGTCTCTTTTTCAGACTTCTCCACGAAGCTCCACCCATGTTATGCTCATTAGATGAATTAGCTCTAGGTTACTTAAAGGTTACTAGGAAATTTTTACTGTATATGTTCCCACCAGGGAACAGTTCCTAGCCACAATTTGGTTCCTAGCTGCAATTCGATTCCCACTCTCTGCCCCTTAGCCACTTCTTTGCCACCTGTTTACCCTCCACTAGACCTAACAATATGACTGTTCCCTTTTGCCACCCCTCTGTGTGTTAGAAAGAGGGTTCCCTTCTATGCAGGGATCTGTAGACTACAGAGGTTGCTTAGGTGAGCACTCTTCGGATCACTCCTCAAGTGCTTGACCTCTGCTTGGACTGCACAGCTGTCTACTCTGGAGAAGGCCTAGAAGTGCAGAGTGAGGTCACAATTGGTATCCCAAGGCAATAAAGGCACGCTCCTCCCAACCATTTCACATGCCTGCCTTGGTAAAGGAACTCTAGGGTTTCTTTAATAGACACTTAAAAATCAGAAGCACTTAGCTTTTGGTAAGATTTTAAGCAACGTAGGCAAGCAATTAAAGGAATTATCATCTAAGCAAATCATCCCTCAACAGAAATCCCGTATCTTTCTTCATTTTCATCCCATAGAAAACTTCAAAGGTTTTTGCTCTCTCCACACACATGCACACACAGTCACCCACCCATCCACATACGCACACGTTTTAACCTGGCATATGATATCTCAAGGCATAATCAAACAATTGTCACTTAATGATTCAGTAATAATATTCAAGATATGTTTGCAGAAAATGCTTAATTCCATTTGATAGTAGAAGCATAGGTAGAATCAAAATTATATGCAGTGAGGAATATATGGAGGTCAAATATATCCTAAGAACATTTTGCCCCATTATAAGCCTTCACATTAATTCGGAAAGAAAAGTTATCTTTACATTATTCAGGCTTTGCATTCAGAAACATGGTATAGCTCTCCATTTACCTAAATATTTTATTTCTCTCAGTAAAGTTTTATCAAGTTCTCCCTATAGGTCTTACCCATTTTCTTGTTAGGGTTATTTTTAAATAATATATAAGGTTTTTTATGGCTACTGAGCATAAACAATGCTTCCAATTATGTCTTCTAATGGTCACCTCTGGTTTGAAATGCAATTGATTTTTGCACACTCATCTTATATCTGACCATTACTAACTCCATAAAGTTTTGACAGTCTCTTAAATGGAAATGACATTCACAAAAGTTGTGTCAAGGGTCATAACATTAGTTTTTTTGTTGTTTTATTTTGTTTTTTAGAGATAGAGTCTTGCTCTGTCACCCAGGCTAGAATACAGTGGCATGACCATAGCTCACTGCAATATCAAATTCCTGGCTTAATCAATCCTTCTGCTTCAGCCTCCTGAGTAGCTAGGACTCTAGGTGTGTGCCACCATGCCCAGCTAATTTTTTTAAAAAATTTTTGGTACATAGTCTTACTACATTGCCCAGGCTAGTCTCAAACTCCTGGCCTCAAGCGATCCTCCCACCGCGGTCTCCCAAAGTGCAGGGATTATAAGTATGAGCCACCGTGCCCAGCCATAACACTAGTTTTGATCTCCATTTTCACTATTATTTCAGAAAGTATTTTTAATTTCTAAGTGGTTAACTTTACTTTGTTTAAAGTTTTAGTACAACTTTTGAGCTTTAGAGAACATGGACTATGCAGTTTCAATATTGAAATTTGTGCAAAGATTTTTCAATCTACCATAAGAATAAATTTTGGAAATGTCCCATGAGACTTGGAGTATCTTTCTTTTTATTCATTCTATTCTGTCTTTTTCTGCATGGTACTTTTCCTTATTAATTTAAAGTTTCAGGGATATGGAAGATATACAATTTTAAATTTTAAAAAATAAACTTTTATTTATACATCTTGATCGTCAATATCAAAACTGAGACGCCTTTTTTGATTCCTTCCTTTATAGTTCCTCCTGTCCCTTTCCCCACTTCCTGTCTACATCACCGCAATTTAGTGACAAAATATTATTTTAAAAATATTGATGCAAAATTACCATATTTATAACAATCATTTAGACTTGAATATTTAATGATAGTAATATAGATTGCAAGTCATTTTACATTATATTCTATATTCAGAGCTTTTAATTTTGTTTCCTTTGTTCAAAATCCAGAAGGCAGTGTACTGTATAATTTTTCGAGTCTTTGCATAGTTGAGGGTTTCTTTTGCACAAAAAATGAGAGAGCATACAATTATTTAGCTATTAATAAATTTAAAAATTGGAGCATTTTGTTAATAAAAATGTTCGAGTTATTTACAAACCTACATTCAAGATACACATTGTGTAGTATATGGTGTATTTATAATTGCTAGGCTTAATTGAGTTACATAGAAATATCTAAGAATAGGAAGAAGCCGTGGAAGTTTCTTTTAAACACTGAATGTTGTATAAAAATCTATAAAGGTCCAGAAATGTCCTTGGCTAGAGACTTTTATGAGGAACAAATGAAACATTGAATCGACTCAAGTCTTCCCCTCATGTTCTTTTGAGTAAAACACCTGTGGTTTCATCTGCTAAATCTTTGCTCAGGGTGATAGGTGAATACAGGCTTTCTTCTTTTTGTACTTAAACATCTTTAGAAACTTAAAGGCCATTTGTACCCTAAAGTTAGGTCATGCACAAGTAAAAACTCTCCCGCCATGTAGCCCTACCCACTGCCCAGGTACATAATGCCATACTTTGACTTCTGCCTGACTTTGTTCCCTTGGTGTTCGGTACACAGTTCCGCCTCTCTGATTTAGACCACTGTGGAACTTGTCACTGGCAAAGACTCTTTATAGCTGTGATTCCCACTTCTCTCAACAATTACACCCTGCAAGAGGTCAAGTTGAATATATCAAGGGCCTTACACATGCTGCCTATCTACATCTTAAGTCATGTAAATCCCAGATGTTACACTTCAGCAGAGCAGTACTTCTTTGGGGAATTATTCAGGTTGCTATTTTTCACTTTCTTAGCAACAAGGCAATCTAGGGAGGTATCTTTCCTTTCATTTCACCTCTACATCTGTTTTGGCTTATTTTGCAGTTGTACCGGGTGAAAAAAAAAAAATGTGTCTTTGGGAAATGTATCTTTGATGATATAACCCGTCTCTAATTTAAACCACTTCTCATATTGTTCAAAAATACAATTTGTAGAAAGCTGGATCTTCTGGGGAGGAAAGAAGTGGGGAAGTTTTTTCTTTGTCAAGGAACACTTTCTTTTGTATTTTGTCACTACTCTCTTTCCTCTCCATGTCACAACTTAGATGGATCCAGTGCTGGCTTCCACGTGGGGGGAGTCCTCCTCTATTGAAGATTTAGCTCTTGAAAAGGAAAATCAGGAGTAAAAATCCACGGTGAGGGCAGTTTAAGTGTGTTCTTCTCTGAGAATTAGATTAGAGTTGCCAGTGTGATACAGGACATCCAGTTCAATTTGAATTTCAGATAATCAGTGAATAATTTTTTCAGCATAAATGCATACCATGTATTGCAGAGTGCATACTTATACTAAAAAAATCATTCATTTTTTAAAAAGGTGAAATTCAAATTTAACTGACGTCCTGTATGTTTATTTGCTAAAACTTCCAATCTTAGACTGGACTAAAGGCAAGAATAATATCTTGCTCATCCTAGCTTACAATGGTAGGAAATGCTATAGAGAATTATAACCAATTTCCAAACCCAGAATATATATCATGTTTTTGCAATTGTGTGGTGTATAGCTTTTAAATGTACACAGGATCTGGAGAGGTGAGGGCGATTTACAATAGGCTTGTTATTGAAGATTGGGAGATTCAGAATCAAGAAGAAATCTCAATACCAGAAGATATTACTAGTAGTCACCTGCTTGCCCTGATTTTACTTTAGGAAATCTGTCAATGGGAGGGATTAAGAATAAAAGTATCTGTCATAGCACAATCCTCACAAGCTTCAGAGTATAACCTCTAATGTATGCTAACATAATTTTTGGCAAAATTAACAAATGGTTTTTGGTTTTAAGTAGAATGTATTTGAAGAAAATAAAAATAAATTTTTCAGTACAAGAAAAGTTGGAGCAGTCTATCTCCTCTTTTTGAATGCCTTTCATCTCACCCTCTTTAACTAGACAATGTATTATCTCTTAAGTCTCAGAGCATCTGCTGCAGAGAGCCTTCTGCTGATCACCTCTCTCTCCCATGTGTGTGTCTCTCTCTCACTAGAGAGTTCTTTGAGGACAAGAACTGTATCATTCATCTCTGTATCCCAAAAACCTAGTAACCAGTGAAGCTCAAGAAATATTTGTTGATTGAATAAAGAAGTGAAATCTGGAAACTGGAACCACTTAGCAAATTTTGAAATAAGGAGAGCTATGAAGTAATCCCGAAATGCACAGTTACGAATTTTTAAAACATTATCAGAACAGCATTAAACTAAGATGAGTTAAGAAGACTTAGGGCATTAGGAACTTTTTGAGCCCCATGCTAGAGAAAGTGGTGTTCAGTATTTAAATTTGGTAACACGCGCAAGTTTTAATTAGACATCTCATTACCATCGTGATCAGTCCTGCTTCTTTGGAACTTAACCATATTCAGCACAGGTAGATTTTTATAAAACAAATTTCCCCTGTTTATGAATAAAATAAAGCAAAATTGGTCTAATTTAAATTTGTATGATCTTATATAGTGAGTGCCAATATAAAGTGCTACTACATTTTAGAAAATCGAACATTTGAAAAATCTTAAAAATATTCGTATGCTTTAATCCAAGAATTTCATTTCTACTAATTAATTCAAGTATGAAAACTATTTTATCTACAAAGAGGTATATTAATGCATTCTATATTGCCAGCAAAGTACAGAAAACAACCTAGCTATCCAGCAAACAAAAGATGGTTAAATAAGTTATAATACCTGTGCTTAATGGGAAATTATTTAGCTCTTTAAAATGATGTTTAGAAAAGCATATTACAAACAAATTGTCTATAATATTTCATTATAAACTTAAAATATAATCAAAATATAACTTATATAAAAAGATTACTAGGAAAGCAATTTAGAGAAAGTAGAACAAAATAACATTTTCCAAAAAATGATTATTTAACACTTCTTATGCTTTTGAAAGTATTTTAAAGTTGTTAACTCATTTAAGCTTCATAACAGCCCCAGAAATAACTACTATCATCACTGTCATTTTACAAATGAGGATGGAAGAAACAAAGATGTTAAGTAACTTTCATAAAGTCACACAGCTAATCAGTAGGTGAGAAAATACTCAAATACAGGCTATCAATAGCACAGCTATAATGAGGTGTCCAGGTTGGTGTTTTACCACTTTTTAAAATTTTTCTCTGTGTTGTCACATATTGTATGTGAAGTTATTATATGTATAATTATATTATTCATTACTTAATAGCAACATTTAGAGTTTTTTAAAAAATGAAACTCAATTTATCAGGACTTTGAGACATTAAGATGAACAGCACTATTTCATTTGATCTTAAACTTTTTTGAATTCTGTCTTATGGAGTTTTTTGGTACCCTGATATCTGAATACTTAGCAATGAGGTCCACGGTTGATGCTGAATTCTTCTCGATGTGAGATGGCATACCAGGGTGTCATTTAATTGCAATACCAGAAGGTATATACAGAGAAAGATGAGATCACACTGAAGCCATTAGTCTCGAGACATAGGTGGAGACCAGCCAGGTGAAAAGGAAGGTGTCTAAGTTAGATGGCAAGAGACACAATTAGTAGTTCCCTGGATTCGCACAGGAGCCTCCTGAGGATCATGTAACCACTTCCCAGCAGGCACACAGTCTGATAAGACACCTGAGATGGCAAGCCTCGCTAAGAAGCCTCAGGACAGCAGTCACCTAGCTGGAAACAGGGCTGCTGCCTGAGAGAGGAGAGGTATGTGGCAAGGCTCTTTCAAATCCCAGAAGAGTGCTGCTCCATTTCCCTGGGCCACAGTCTCTGCAAGATGTGCAGTGAACACGCCCTGGAAATGCACCCATTCTACTGCCATTTCCAACCTAGCACAGCACTTCTGCAGACCTGTCTCAAGCCACACCAACTTCCAAGTCCTCATACTTAAATACAACCTGGGGGACACTTTAGTCTAGAACCTGTGTGATTGAAATCACCAATGTGAGCACTCCCTTGTATAATCCACTTTTCTTTTTTATTTTTCGTTGTTGTCTGATGTACTTTAGCATCATCCAGTCAAACTTAGTAAGATACAGCTAAGGTACTCTCCTTTTCCACATGAGCAGATCTGACAATCTCATTCTAGATAAAAATGACTTTAGTGTGTTGAACCGGGTAAGTTATCTGGACACTTAGCTTTCTAATCTTATTCACATGTTTTAGAAGCACTACTACCTCCATCCTTTATTCTTTTAAATAAGAGTATTATTGAGGAAAAAGAATAGCTAAACGAAGGTGTTAGAAGTAAAATGATAAAATTCAGTTTATATATTCAACGCCTAAGCTAAGTGCTGTCACAAATATTAACAAGTATTACTGATAACATGCTAGAAGGAAATATCCCTCTTAGAAGTGATTGCCACATCATATTGTCTAACCAACAACTTTTCTTCACCTAATGTTTTCTTAACATAAGAAATCTGCATGCATTGCCAAGCACTGTAATCTGATTTTCTCTAGGTAACAGCTTGAAACAATGAAATACAACTGTGCTTTTTTTTTTTTTTAACTAAGTAAGTGACAGAGAGTGTTATAGGACCAGTATGGAGATTCCTCTTTTAGACCATTACAATTTCAAACATTATGTTTCCCTACTCCTACCCGTTAGATAGGTATATTGCTATGCATGGAAAACATAGATATAAATATCTCCAAGGGCAAACGCTTTGTGTTTTATATGCTTAAACAGATTTTAGGGTTGTAAACCCTTTTCAAGTGCCTTCTTGCTGTAGAAATTAGTTATAACCTGACAATGTTTGTTCACAGTAATGCCTTGTACAAACATATGTTGAGGTTGCGTGTTCTAAATGATATTATTATTAAATCTCTATAAAGACAACTGCTCCAACATAATCCCTCTGTCTTCTGGATAAACTATGTCAACACTGTGTACACCTGGCTAATTTTTCAATGTGTGTCAATTATGGATTTGTACAAACTAGGCTTCTCTAGACGGTTTCAGTCTTTATAAAGTTAGCATCTTCATCTGAGTATTCTTCTTTATAAGTCGACTGCACCATTAGTAAGAAGGAATCCTGCTACAGATACTTAGGATACTAATACTATGTCTTTCTAATGACACTTCCTCATTAATATTTAACATAATGTGCTAACACAGGCTACACTTGGACAGAAGAGTGTCAGAATGCTTAAATTCTAGCCTCCAGTTACTATCAGTCATGAGCCCTGGATAAGTCATTTAACTCTTCTGGTGTCAGTTTCCCAGTGCCTGTACTATTTCATGGCTCTCAAATCCCATGAATCTATGTAGCTCTTCTAAGGCAAACTCTGAGATTCTGTTCTTCATCCAGTAAACAAATTTTTAACCTCCATTACTCTTCAAGAAATGCAGGATGTATAGCATGACACAAACTACTTTCCGTGGACCTTACAGTATAGATGTCAAATCATACAAAATGCAAGAAATTATAGTGCACTGTGATCAGCATCACAGGAAAGATAAGAAAAAAGTATCTGGAATTTCAAAGAAAGAGAAGCACACTGCTTCCCACAGTGAACAAATAATAAAGATCTACCAGATGACAGACAACATGTCCAAGGCTTGGGTTTTGTGGGTACAAAGCAGGCCTGATGATAACATTTATTTCTGAGGCCCAGAGCAAGAACATATCTGGAAGCCTACATATCAAATGTCTTAATATTTAGAAATTAGACTAACAAACTGTTATACAAAGTATATTCTATCATTCTACCTTGATGAGCACAATTTCACAATGGCCCGGAAGACATGATTCAAATTTAGAATGCTCAGACTTCTCAGACTTCATTGCCCCAGCTGCTGCATTCTCTCAATTGCTTTTTCCACCTCCTGTTCCTGCCATAACCTATAGGTCCTCACATGTACTTAATATGGACACTTCAGGCTATGTGTCCCAGCTCCTTTTGTGAAAGAGAAAGCTACCATTCAAGAGCTGAGGAGGATTTTAATAGACAGCATTGAAAACATTCCAGGGAGGGAAAAAAAATAATGATTAAAACTTTTGGTAGAAGGAAGCTTCCAGGCTTCGTGGCAGAATGTTGAATAGTTCAGTTTGGCTAGAGTTTCAAAGAGAGAAAAATATTAATGCTACACCCATAAAAATCAGCCTAGATCATAATGTCAAAGGCTAGAAAGTTTGAACTTTATTTGGTAGGCAAGGAGAAGGGATTTGAAGGTTATTGAACAGGGGTGACATAATCAAAGCTGTAGTTCAGGAAGATTAATTTGGCAGCCGAATGCGGAATGAGTATATCAGAAGCGAGAGTGGAGGCAGGGAGAAGAGTTATAGCTGTAGTTTAGGTAAGCAGTAATAAGGCTGTTAACTAGGGCCGGGGTAATGTACGGGAGGAAAGGGCGCTGTGAGACAGTAGGGAGAAGGCATTGACAGACCCTGATGAATCTCTGGTAATGGGGGAAAGGAGAACGATAAATCAAAGAGCGCTCAGAGGTCTTGAGCTTCTGTGACTAAAAAAGAATATTGGAAACCATCAGCAAGAAGCCAGGAGGAGGAGCCAAACTGTGGGGTGAAAACGGTGAGTAGCGTTGGAATGTGCCCTGTTAGTAACATTAGCAAACCTCCACCCAACTGAAGATGCCACTGAGGATTTACAAATGTCTGGAATGTGGGAGAATCATCAGGAAATCACGTGATGAGATAAACCCCCTAAGTCTGACCTTGCTGTTTTTAAATGAGTTGTATAAGCCATTCTTTATGCAATCTCATGGTCCACAGGTTTTGAAACTTTCTCTGGTTCACGAGTTAGCTCCTCGTCAGGTTGCTCAAAATATGTATGTATTCTGAGAACAGTTATTTGCAAACCTTGGGCCAGTTAATTCATTTTGGCGAGATCTGCCTTATAATCTATAGTACAGTGGTCTGCTTTGTCAGGATTTGGTGACAACAGTCCAAGTTTCTTCCTGGCATAAATCATTTCCCAGTATCACAACATTGAGTTCTGGGAATCTGGACTTTGTTCATATTTAGACTTTGAGCCTTTGTCTAACTTAATGCTTACAAACAGTGAGTCAGCCTTTGAGGTGACATATTCCTCAAATCTATGGGGATATGCCAGAAGCTCTCACAGCTCTCAAGTGACACAACTATTGGTTGATTACAAAAGCCTTTGCCTTTTGTTCTCACTCACAGTAACCACTGATACACATACAACACCCAGACATGCACACACACACACACACACATAAACACACACATGCAGAGTTCACAATCTGAAGCAACACTAAAGATGAATTAATTGAGCTGATGCTTTCCCACCTGTGTCTGTTTAATAATATTATCTGATAACTCCTATTCAGTTGTCTCTGATGCACCCCAGTATTTCAGTCATTGGTGAAAATCTTAGGATGCTGCCATTCATGACAGGATGGGATTAAAGCCTTACTGCAGCGAGAATATCTCTGTCTTTGGGAAAACAGAAAAAGGAATCAGCACAACGCTGACCACCTTTTCTGGGAGGGACAAAGTCTATCTTAGGTTGTTTCAGACAGTTGCAGTCAAATCCCTTTGCTTACCTCCACTTTAGGAAAAAGACTGGCGTCAAAGCTTTTGTCTCTCTGTCAAAGCCTCAATTTTCAGAGTTGACAGCTAGACCTATATCTAAATATCTCTTTATAAGTCCCTTCTTTAACATGTATCTTCAACCCAGGCAGCACAGAGGAATGTACAGTTAACAATGATAATACTCCCTAAGGATTTCACGGTAAAGGAAAACTGTGGGTGTTAAAAAAAAGAAAAATATTACTTGAAAGATCAGTGGTGGCTTTCGGATAACAGAAGTGTCAAGTTTTTAAAGGGGACTACATGGTTCTAATAAAAGAGCATTTCATAAAACAAAATACACGAGAGAGACAAATAGAACCAAAAATATTAATAATATCTATAACATGCCAAATAATGGCTTTTGTGTTGGCCAATTGCCTACTACCTCCCACAGCAATCAAATCTGGGAAGGAACAGCATAAACACACACCCTCCTCATCGTTGCTGGAAGAAATGCTCTGCTCATAGGAACACTGACCTACTTCTTACATATTATACAGATCTTATGTTGATCATTTCTTTATTTCTTCAATCAATTCCAAGTCAAACCTAGTTCTCCTCACTTGGCCTCTTAAAGTCCTAGACAGGCTGACTCCGTTTGACTCTCCAACTTTTCTAATTTTTCAGGAAGCCCTTGGCCTATATATATATATATATATATATATATATATATATATATACATATACATATATATGTGTATATATATATATATGACTCAAGAGTCATTTTTTTGAAAGCCAAGCCATTGTCAAAAAGACAAACATAGGTGTTCCCAACGGATATGTAACTTCTTTTGAAAAAGTAGACAAGCCTTAAAACTACTAATAAATTTCCAGAAAGATAGGAAGAAAAATATTTTAAAAACACGGAGAAGACCCCATATGCAATGTATGAGAATCTGTTTAATCAAGGTTTGAATTATGGGATAAAACTGCTAAATGTCATTAATGATTCTGAAGATTAGTTGATACAAACATTTTCAAAAGGTAGTAAAGGATCTTTTTACTATTTCTCTTCTCCACTTACTATATGATATTCATTTTGTGAATATTTTCTATGCCAAATTATATTAAGCAATAATTTTTATCTCCTATTTTTACTAATAAAATAGAAAATACTTAGAACTTTGGATTTGCAGGTACTGAATTTAAATGTATGACTTTCATTAGATTGCTAATTTTTTTTTTAAATGCCATGGGAATTCTTACCACTATCCTTGAAGATTCTAGTAGTCTGATGTTCTCAAATTGGGAACCATTCCTTAAATTATTAGGAAGGTAAAATGGCCTAAAATGCTGAGTTAAGATAAGACACTAAAACCATGGTTAAGTCAGAAGGGCCAGGATATATGATGAGACCTTCTTAAGCAAAAGAATAGAAAGTGAACCCAGGCAATAGACAGAGCTTGATAAGTGAAAGAAACCAGGTTGATAAGAGAAGCCAAATTCAGATGTCAGATTCATAGGGAAGCCATTGAATGGTCAACACATGAACCTAAAGGGTGTTGAGATTACAGTGGCCAGTTAAAGGGATTAGTCAAGCAACCTTCCTTCAGGGCAGTAGATAGAGGTCAGGGTACAACAAATCCAAATGTGGAAAAATTAGATCTAAGTTAAAAATCTAGTGAGATAACTCAGAATCTGTAACAAGCCTTACTATTAGGGGAGACAAGTCATCCCCTTCTTGAAAGGATAATTCTCTAGGGGGTTTCTCACAAAAGTCTTAAAAACCCTGAAAGGAAAGCGGTAAACAGTAACATCTTCAAGCATTATAAATTAAAAATAAAATAAATTTAAAGAATCACAGGTTTAGCTCCACTGAACTAGATATACAATAGGCCTCAGGCACAGCACAGCTAGGTTTCCTGTTAATTTAAATGGGGTAAAATGAGAAAGAAAATTCACATCATAACTCTCATGAAATAAAAATGCAGGTTCTGAGCAGAGTCAACACAAGTTTACAGTAGGGGCTCAAAGCCTCCCCGTACCTAGTCTCACTGGGGTGCCACCTTAATGCTACCTGCTCAGTGTCCTATTGTGTTTGAGTTTTGCAAGTTTGATCTTTAACTGTGACTTTCCTCCTCCTGATTGCACTAAGGCAGAGTGCGATCCTTTTGAAGTCACTTTTGTTGGGTGAATATTTTAAAGCTAGATCTGTTATATAGAATATACATGACATTTGTACCAGTTTACGGAAAATCTTTAGCAATCACATCACATCTATAAGCACTATTAATGTCAATGGAAAGGCTGTGAGCCTGATGATCCACATATATCTGCTAAAACTGCTGGAGCAGAATAGACAATGAAGGAAGGAAAATGCAGTATGGAAAACCAGCATGGTGCCAATGAGGTTGAAAACATATTGTAATGCTTTTTTTGAACTTATATGTCAGTGACCTACAGGATAAATCCGTTAAAAATATCAATATCAAACTATGTTTATACTAGCATTTTAGGGGAAATTCTTTTGTTACTTAATAAAAATTTTAATTGTTTTGATTACTTGCTTTTTATTTTATTTGTTTATGTGTGTTTTGTTTGTGATACAGTAAAAGAAGAAAACACAACCATACAATTGGTAGAATATGGTAGAATAGGCAACCATTGAGGTGGAAGAATTTTCCGTTTCCAAGTTATTAATACTATGAGCTCACAATTATTAGTAGGTTAAATAAATATTGCACGCACATAAAGATTAATAATGTATAAATTCAGATGAATTGAAGAGATAAAACAGTTTTTAAGAACATCATAATTTTGCTTAAGAAAACAAATGTGTATATATAGGAGCCTAGTTAATTTTTATCAGTGATGACATTTATGATTTCAGTATAAAATAGATATAAAAATTAAAGAAAAAGATTGGTAAAAAATGAAGAAATAAAAATAATATGCAAATGACAAACCCCGTGGAAAAAAATTTGCAATATAGATGGCAAGATAGATGGTACATTAATATTCCTAATAGAGAAGAAAGTCTTAAAATGTTATTTTAAAAAAACTCAGATAATAAAAACAAAGGCAAAAGATCTAACAGCCAAGTTCTAAAAGAATAAAATGCATATAGTGTACTAAAATATGAAAGAATCCTTTAATTTTATGCTATGGACTGCACTGTGTCTCTTCATTCCACCCCCCAAATTCATATACTGAAGTCCTAACCCCCAATGTGATTGTATTTAGAGATGGTGCCTTTGGGAGGTAATTAGGTTTAGATGAGGTCATGAGGATAGGGCCCTTATGATGGGATTAGTGCCCTTGTAAGAGGAGACATTACAGAGCTTGCTTGTTCTCTCTCTCTTCACACATATACTGAAGAAAAGCCATCTAAGTACACAGCTAGAAGGTGTCCATTTGCAAGCCAGGAAGAGAGCCTTTATCAGAAAACAAATAGAACTTCACCTTGATCTTGGATCCCAGCCTCCTGAGCTGTGAGAAAAAATAAATAAATTCCCCTACCTGGGCTATGGTATTTTGTTACAGCAGCCCAAGCACACTAAGACAACTTATTTATAACTAAAGAAGTTGTGGTATTGTATAAAATATATTTGATCTTTGTCCATGGTTCCCATCACAGATCTCTTAAAACTCTTGGAATTTCCTGAGAGATAGGAATGTTTTTTGTTATTCATAATGAGCCTCATTGATAATTCCTGAGTTTATACTAATGAGGTGATTTATTAATAGGATGTGGCCTCTAGATAGTCCAAGAGCAAGTGATTGGATTTGGAACTTCCAGTCCCACCTTCCAATCTCTAGAAAAAAGGTGAGTCAGCTGGAGAGCAAGCTGTATAAAAAACTGTTTAACAACAAGATTTGATGAACTTCCAGGTTACTGATGCTGAACACAGGAGGTGCTGAGAGGGTGGCACCACCAGAGAGGCATGGGAGTTCTGCACCCACCCCATACCTCACCCTATGCATTTCTTCTACCTGGCTACTCATCTGTATCCTTTGTAATATCCTTTATAACAAACAGGTAAATGTAAGTGTATCCCTGAGCTCTGTGAGCTGCTTTAGCAAATTAGTTGAACTTGAGGCAGAGATCAGGGAAACCCCAATTTCTAGCTGATTGGTCAGAAGCACAGGTCACAACCTGGGCATGCAATTGGCATCTAAAGTGGGAGGCAGTCTTGAGGGACTGAACCCTTAACCTGGGGGACCTAATGCTAATTTTAGGTAGATGGAGTCACAGTTAAATTAAATTATAAGACAACCAGTTGGTGTCCACAGGAGAATCGCTTGTTGGTGTGGAGAATCCCCACACACACTTTTTTTTTTGAGACAGAGTCTCCCTTTTACACCTGGGGTGAAGTACTTCATGCTGAGTATTAAATATGGTGAGTGTGTGAGAATAAGAAAACACTGTTTTTTTCTACCTCAAATGGAAGTGCAAATCAAAATCCGAGGAAACATTTTTCATAGGAAATTAGCAAATAATTAAATGTATAATAACCCTGTGTAATTGATGGAATGAAGATTATGGACCTTTTATATACTTTTGGTGGAAACATAAGTTGGTGCATATTTTTCCCAATTTGTCAATCTTCATTGATTTTTAAGTATCTATGGTCTTTAATCCCATAAACCAATTTATAAAAATTTAATCAGGAAGTGGTCCATGAGAATATGATTTAGGATAGAAAACAATTGGAAATAATCTGCACATCCAATGTTAAGAGGGGTATTAAATAAACTTTATCCGTAATATGGAATATTTTACATATTTTTTTTAAATTTAGATTTTCAATTTTCTGTTTTTATATAACCAAAGATTGAATTTCCCCTTTCTCTGCTTGGATGTCAAAACATGTAGTCAGAGATAATATAAAGATGAATTTCAATCTTTATGAAGCCAGAAAATATCTGTAACCTCAAACACAATGTAGGTCAAAGAGGAGCACAGTAAAAATACTGAAAGAGGAGTCTCAAGATTGCAGATTTCAGACAAAGTCAACAAAGTGTAGTTTTTCAAAGTAGGTGGCATATACTAATGGAAGAAATCCAACAATCCCTTATTTACAAAACAAGAACAGGCTGGGGGGGCAGGAAACTTCCTGGACCTAGATTGGCAACAAGTTGATATCAGAGAAGCCAAGCAGAATGAGGAGTAGCAGTGGGTAGCCATATCTGCAGGAAGCAGTCTGTCAGCAAGGCAGAGTGAAAGGATGATTCTCTACATGGTTGGCAGTCCTACAACTTCTGATCTCTATAGCTGGCTAAAAACAAGAGCAAGAAGAATTTGTTCACACCTATTCCTGCTTCAAAAGAAACTTTATTACCAACTGCTCAAATGAAACATAGCTCTAGCCTGACCTTCATGTCATTCTCCTGTATATCCTGGCCCAAGAATTAACTTCAATCAAATATGTGCAAAATTTTAAGAAGAGACAGCACAGCAGCTATTAACATATAGTCACAGCAAAAGAGAAAATGATAAGTCATACAAGCAAAGCAAATTTGAGATGATTAATACAGGAAAAATGTTACCATAGAAGATATGAAAATTGTGATCAAACACAGCATGGCAAAAATCAATATTTTAAATAACTAATCACCTTTTGGAAAAAAAAAATCTCAAAGCAGATAAAAGAATTCAGAGAAGATACAGTGAAACAACAGAAATAAAACAAACCAGCAGACATGAGTTGGCAGAGATGAGGGAATAAGTAAGAGATAAAAATAAACCATCCTAGAAATGAGGATCTCACCAGAAGCAGCACAGA
This sequence comes from Indri indri, assembly GCA_004363605.1. NCBI lineage: Eukaryota > Metazoa > Chordata > Mammalia > Primates > Indriidae > Indri > Indri indri. The sequence goes on along the minus strand of RJWJ010010833.1, from coordinate 3,551 downwards.
AGAGAAAGACAAGCTGCTATCCCAGGGAGGAGAAGCTTGGGAAAGGCAAGCTAGTAAAAGTAAAAATAAACAAGGATTCAAAAACTGATTGCTGAGGAAGAATGTGGAACAAATGTGATTTTTAAATATTTTAAAATAACTTTTTCAATACTTTTTTACATTTCCAGAAATGAAAGATAACCTGCATATACAAATTGAAACAGCATATTATGTCCCAGAAAAAGCTGATCTGGGATCAATACTGAAGCAAATATTGATAAAGTTTCTGGACCTCAAAAATAAAGAAAGCATGGAGGAATCACTAACATTTAACTTCAGAAAAAGTAAAAACTTGGATAGATAGACGCATAACCATGTAGGAGAGTAAAAAGGTCTTTGCTTTATAAAGAAAGCCCAGGTAGGGTTACAACTGGATTTTACTGAGCTTAAAATGAACAGTTAATTCCTACGTTTGTGAATACATTCGAAATAGAAAAATAGAAGGAAAGATTTCAAACTCTTTATAAGAGACTAACATAAATCAAATTCCAAAAGATAATATACCATCTAAAAAGAAAATGGTACTAATTATGTGTTTATAAACCAAAACAAAATATTAACAAATTAAACATAACAGTGTATTTAAAGAATAGTACACCATTATCCATATAGTGAACCCAGAATATATGGAAGATTATACTGGGAAATCCATTAATGAAGTTTTTGACATTAGCCAATTAAAGCAGAAAAATAAAGAAAAAGAGGCAACACAAATTTCTAACTTTAAAATAAAGGGAAGTAAGTAGGATCAGGTAAAAGTTCTCTACAGAAATCTAGAAGACAAACATAACCTGAAAGAAATAAGAAGTAATCCTAGTAAAATTGGTATTATCTGTGTCATCATTCACTATTTTAATTACACTCTTATAAAGCACAACAAAACTTGAGAAATAAATCACTAACATGCTTATTAAAAAGCATGCTAGCTTTTGCTATTTACAATCAACTCAGATTTTAAAACTGACATATCCACAAAAGCATATACAGATTCATGAATAATCCATGAACTGAAAATTGGAACAGAAAAATTGGAACGGAAAAAAATTTTCAAAGATACTAGAGGACAAATATATTCTGAAATAAAAGAAGAACTTAATGTGCATGTGAAAGGGTAAAACATCTCTTAGAAATACTTGTATTTATATTTAATAATCAGCATTAACACATAGCCTAGCAACGCTACTGGATTTAATATATTAAATAAGCAAGTCACATATAGGAGGACAAAAATGAAGTAAAAAGGAAACTTAATGATCAAGTAGACAAAAAACAGATATAAAAGAATTAATAACATAATAAGGTAATTTGAATATATATGTATGCATGAGTACATATTGTATTGTAAAAAGAGAATATCATATGATCATTTCAACAGATACGAAATATTTTGATTAAACTAAAAGTGAATTGACTTTTAAAATTTGAAAAATAGTTACTTCTAATATTCAAGAAATGACTATCTACAAAAGAAGTGAAGCCTGTCCCTCCATTCCAACATGACTCACAAATGCTCTGAGATATATTCTCCCTAGCTGCAGCAAGCTCTGTTAACCTAACTTTTTTTATGACTACAGGTGTGTTTCTGGTGGCCTTTGGATATTGGATTTTAACACCAACCTCACAGACGTTGTTAAAAAGATTTATGTACCTACTTAATATGGAATACTCTGCAGCTTTAATAATGTGGAGAGATCTCCAAGACATATTTTTATGTGAATAGGCAAGTTATAGAGGTATCTGAAAAGTACATTCCAAATCATATTTTAAAAAGAATTAGATATTTAAAAGAATTCATGCAAGTAAATACATTGAAAATGTACTCAAAATTAAATAGAACATTGTCCACTGGAGAGAAAGTCATAGGGAGATTTAAATAAAACATAGATGTTTTTTATTCCATATATTTCTAAAATGTTTGGATCTGTCAATAAAAATATTTTCATGTATTCCATGTTTAAAAATCAAAATATAGTTTTAAAGGGATTATCTGAAAGAGATCTAAATTCGACAGACGTCTCCAAGTGTCAACTAATGTAATGAATTGTTAATAAGCTTGATTATGCACTATTTCCTTGTAAATAGAGGGATTTTTTGGCTTTTGTGTGTTTGTTTTGTTTTGGGGGTTCTTTTTGCAGAGGCAGACTAAATAATAGTCTATAAGTTCAGAAGGAAAAGGATAATACCTGAACCCAGAAGTATGCGCCCCATCTACTAACAGATGACTGAAAGAATACATAACTTTAGTTTAAACTTTTGCCTCATTAAAATGTGTAATGGCCTGAAGTATATAGCACTTTAAGTCATCGGTAAGTACATTTGAAGGCGAATGATTTTCATCCTTTTCTTAGGAAAAGGAAGACACTGGAAAAACTTGAAATAGCAATTGAGAATGTGTAAAACAAAGGAGGGAGAATTACAAGTCCAAAAATAACAAAGATGAGCTCAGTACTTGACAAAAATATCTAGGGTTTGAATTGTAAGTTAACACTATGGACCCGTCTTCTGCCATTAAAATATCAGAGGAGAAAAATGAAGGCAGTTGAAGAAGGAAAAAGTCTTGGGCTCATTAGCTACTTTTAATATTTTAAAATATAAAACTGAGAATTTGGATTTGGCATGTTTAAGTAAAAAAGGAAGAAATAAGGAAGAACAGTGACATAAATGCTGATGGTGTTATAAACTTCAACTGGACTCTGACACCGAGTCCTACACTATCATTGAAAACATTTTTTTCAAATTTCTGATGAATATTTATCAAACAATTTACACTAAATTTAACAAACAACTAAATACTAGAGATTTGAAATACTGCAGGAGCAATTGTCCCAAGCATGCCAGTCTCCATCAAAAAATAATGTTATGAAAGTATCGTACTAAATTTGAATCCAACACAATTGTCTTTGAATAATAATAAAAAAAAAAAACTACACCAAAAAATAATTATGTGCAAGATGGTTTTTAATATAAAACAAAGAGAAAGTCGGTCCAGGCTAGCCTATCCAAAAAACCTAAATTCATGTGAGTCATAATGCAATGTTATGGGGGGGCCTTATAAACAGTTTATCTAAATATCACCCTATTGATATAGTTTCATTCTTTTAGGGAAATGGAATGTACTTTTTAGGAAGAGCAGATTTTTATTAACTTCTTCAGGGTTTTGTGTGTGTGTTTGTTGGAAAGAGAGCATTCTTCTCACTAATCTAAATATTCTCTTACTTTTTAAAATAACATATTTGAATAAATATTAAAATATTCTGGTTGGCAATAAAGGTGAACAGGAAATTTAAGCACTGAATGGGGAGGGAAACAAGATAAACTTTAAGGTTCCTTTCGATTCTAAGAGTCTATGATTCCAAATCAAAGGAGGCCATAGTTAAAATGAATCATAATCATCCACTATCATCAGACAACCCTTATAAGCTGGATTTTAGGTTTATATTCCTCTTTATTCAATTTGATCAAGAATGAGATTGTGTTTTGAATAAAAACAATTGATAAAATTCTATTGAAAA
>RJWJ010010832.1:0-45923 GCA_004363605.1 Indri indri | reverse complement strand
GGGGTAGGGCCAAGAGATGGAAACGGCAGGGTGGGGAGGAGTCTGGAGAGGGGGTGGGGGTGGGGGAGTTGAGGGGTGGGGGCAGCAGACAGGGGAGTCCTCCCACAAGTGGGGGGCTGTGGATGGAGGCACCAAAGCTGAGAAGGGGTGGGGCTGGGGGGTGGAGAGGGAATGTGCCAGCGTGGGCGGCCTTCTGTTGCTCCCAGCTCCTGCAGGCCCACAGCCCTGCCTTCCCCAGGCTCTCCCTCCCCCTTCCCCTCCCCCTCCTGTTTGGACCTGGCAGCCACCCGCTGTGAGGAAGGCGGACTCAGCCCTCTGTCTGCTCCCCAGCCCCCTCATCTCCCTATTTGAGGGGAGGGAGCCTCAGCCCTCTGCCCCCGTCTTTGGTGAAGACCCCAGGGGGCAGAGGAGGGGGCTGATGGGAGAGGGAGGCTGGAGGGGACCGAGCAGGCCCATGGGAAAGCCTGGGGGAGGTTTTGGGGGTCTCTGGCACATCTCTGGGCCCCACCTCTGTTGGGATTAGGGGCCACTTTACCCAGGCCCTGGAGGTGGAGCAAGAATACCAGCAGAGGGCCAAGAGGCTGGAGGTCAGCCCCAGGCCTGCCACAGGGAGGAGGAGAAGGAGTGTCTGCTTGATGGTGAGTGGTGGCTACAGGCATAGGGGAGGTGTCAGAAATGGACCCTCTTCTAGGACTTCTCAGGAGTGGAAGGCCTGGCAGGACACAGGGCACAGTCGGAGGGACTGCTAGAGTCAGACTGCCTGGGTTCAAATCCCGACTCCACCATGCCAAGCTGTGTGCCCATGGCAAGTAGCTCAACCTCTCTGTGTCTCAGTTTCCTCATCTATAAAATAGGAATATAATAGTACCTATCTTGGGGTGGTTACATGGATTAGCTGAGATGTTCTTTGTAAAATGCCTAGAACTGTGCCTGGCACGCAGTAGGCGTTTGCTGAAGAAAACAAGGCAACCCCACCCTCAGCTCAGCACCCAGGTCCCTGCCCTCCGAGACCTGCCCGCCCCCTTTGCTGCCAGTCTGTCGGTGACCACCACCCCTTTACAAGAGACCTCTGGTTGGCCTCCTCCAAGGTGGGGCCAACTCCCTGAAACCGCCTCCTCAATTTGTACAAGCAGCTTCAGGAATCAGCCATGGCCAGGGTCTGTGGGTGATGGAAGGGTGAGGCCTGGGGGGGGCCCTCCCACATCTGGCTGTGCCCCAGGATACCTGGTCTGGGCCCAAGAGTAGCAGTCCCCTTTCTTAACCTTTCGGGAGCCATTGCCCTCCTCTTGTCTTGTCTGGGGGTGGCGGCAGGGCTGCGGGCTGGTGTCTGGCCCTCCTCACCCTCAGCTTCAGGGCTTGCCCCTCGAGGAGGAGAAAGGGGAGGACGAGGAAATGGAGGAAGAGGACAGATCATTCAAGCTCATGTCCCAGGCATTGTCACCCTCCAGTCACCGCTGCATAAGACTTTTGGGTCCACAGATGCAGTGGATAAGTGCTGCCACCTCCCCTCCGCTCCCAAGCGGCCCCCAGGCCCAGGAAGCACCCCAAATAACTTGTCTAAGGTCATGTAGCTAGTAATGGCAAGTGGCTGAGGGTGCAATACCAGCACTTACCACCAGGTGATACCAGAGGACCTAAGATGACCACCTGAGCTGGGGGACCAGCGTGTGGCGGGGCTGGAGGCCATGCTAGGTCTAGGTAGGGTCTTCCTCCCTCAGGGTTTGGGAAGCAGCAAGGTGGGGGTTGTGCTACTCAAGCACCACCCTTTCCCCGGCCCTGAAGCTTCTAACTCCTTGGGTGGCCACCTCCATCCCTGCTTTTCCCATCATGTGCTGCTACGGCAGTGCCCCCGAGGGTCCCCTGTCTCAGGGGAGCCTTCGTGCAGCCCCAGATGTGGACAGCAGTTGGTGCAGTGGTAGTAACATGATACGATAAAAATCACTGCTGATATTTACATAGCCATTACTGTGGGCCAGACCCTCTTCTAAGGACCTTTTATAAGATAGCGCATTGTGACACTGCGGTAGGTCCTATTATTATCCCCACCTCCCAGTGAGAAAACTCAGGCAGAGAGAGGCTAAATAACTTGTCTAAGATCACACAGCTAGTAATGGTCAGAGCTGGGACTTGAATGCAGACAGTTTGGGTTCCAGATCCAGGCTCTAGGCTCTTGGGTTGATGGCTAGAGGCGGGGCTTGTACCTGCCCCTCGAATGCTCTCCCCTGAAGGTGAGGACATGCTTTGCAGGAGGGAGCCTGTGGAAAGTGAGTTTCTTAGGAAAGGCAGGGCAATGGAGAGATGGTGCCTGGCTGTCTCCAGGTAATCAAACAAGAAAGGGCGATGGCTGGGGGTGACCAGGGTCACAAGTCTCACAGAGCTCCAGTGAGGTTTGGAGAGGTGACCATCGCCTCTTCCTTGGATCCACAGCAGTTTGCTCCACCCTGCTCCTGCCTGACCCCTGCCCACCCCTCTGGCTCTCAGGTTTCATGGAGTCAGAATTGAAGAAGCTTCTGGCAGTACAAGGAGAGTCGAGCCTCTGGAGGACGGGCAGCCGAGAGGGCAGAGAGCTGCCGACCCAGCCAGAGGTCACCCTGGAGGAAGCGACCCTTGTGGATGGCCAGGTACGCCTGACCCGGGGCCTGCAGGAAGTGGGGCCGGGCCCCTGGCTCCAGCCCCACCGCCCGGGTAGGGAAGGCACAGTCGCCTCCTGGTGGTCACGTTTGTGAGTTCAGGCCTGGCCACCTGTGTGTGCATATACACACACACACACACACACACACACACACACGAACGCACTCTTCACCCCTCACCCCTCGCCATCAGCCTCTGTTCCTCACTTGACTCAGAGTCACAACGTCCATTTTTAAGTCTTCACTTTGCCATTCACTTGCTGTGTGGCCTTGGGTGAGTCCCTCTCCTTCTCTGGGCCTGTTTCCTCATCTGGAAAATGAGGGGCTTTGTCTAGACGGGCTGCAAGGCTTTCCTGTGCATCTGCAATTCACGCCATGTTGCTGTTTTCTACCCTCTCTCCTGTTCACACCCACTGCCACGAGCACACAGGTTCGGGAGAGTGACCCCGCTGGGTGGGACTAGGGACAGCCGCCCTGCTCCTCCTCGACACCAGCCTTCAAAGGCTAGGCCTGTATCAGCCTTGGGTGCGTTTTGATGGACCCGTTGTTGGAAAATGTGTCGATGCCTTTTCTGAGTTAATGTCCATCCATTCACCTCATCCTTGTATCCAGTGGACGCCTGCCCTGACAGTCTGTGTCATTCACGGAAGGGAAGAGCGTAGGGTTCGGAGGCCAAAGGCTCTAGTCGAAGTCCCTATTCTAGCATGGACTTGCTCAGTGACTTGGACTAGAAGCCTCAGTTTACCCACACGAGGGGACTGTGGTGCGGATGTAGTGCGCTGAAGCGCTGCAGTGTCAGGGAGTATGGCATATGACTCACCTTGGTGTAGTGGCGACCAGAGACATGTGCCTGCTGGGTGCTGAGGGCCTCGTCCTCGTTGCCTCAGGCTGCCTGCACACCCATGTCACAGGGAGCCGCTCTGTGTCACTCACCCACATCCACGCAGGTTGTCAGCACCTGGCAGAGCCCCTCGCTTTGCCTTTTCACGCTCGAGGATTCTAATCTTGGGATCTGCCCGCATCTGTCCCTCCCTCTTCAACCCTTCTGGTCCCCTTCCCACCAAGCCGCCCACTGAGCCAGCCTGCCCCATCCCAGGGGTCACAGTCCTGGTGTAGTCCGAGCAGCACTGTGGGCCCCAGGGACTTTCTGGGTGGTGGCAAGTGGGGGCTCAGCCCAGTCCTCACTTTGAAGACAGAGCTGCCCTCAGGAATCTTTCTCCTGTGGGTGCTCGAAGGGCCCTGTCCTCATCACTCCCCCATTTCTCCTTCTCTGCCCTCAGGGACACCAAGCTGAGGGGGAAGGAAGCCACCCCCCAGCATTTAGGGAATGCTGGGGACCTGGGGGGGGGGTGCGGAGGCCGCTGAAGCTCCACCCCAGGGTGGAGGGAAGTGTGCAGAGCCCCTTTGGTGTGGTGTCCAGGACAGAGGTGAAGGAGGGGAAGGGTTTGCTGGGGTGCCCAACTCCCGGGGGTTCCAAAGAACCCCGAGTTGGAGGGAGAAGGGACCTTCCACAGTGTGGGAGGGAGGAGGCCCAGGGTTGGTGGGGCCGTGCCAGCTGTTGGGGGAGGGTCTGGGGTGCTTATCTCGGGGGATAGGTGGGAAGGTTCTGGGGTGCAGAGCAGGGGGCCCGAAGGTGCCTAGGCTCCACCCGATATCTGCCTGCCAGCACCTGCTTCTTGAGGAGATGGACGAGATGGGAGACAGGCTGCCGGAGTGAAGCTGGTGCTCGCCCCAGCTGCCCCGGAACCCGTAGACAGGGACGTATCTCTGTCTTCTTAGGGCACATCCAAGGAGCCCCTAGGCCCGGGGTCTTGAGACGACCCATGCCCACATGTTGGTAGGGTTGGCCTGCCTAGCATACTGTCCCCACCCATCAGACTCAGGCCTGTGATGTCATCAATAAAAACCTGCTTTGACTTTGACTTCCGTCTTGGCTGTCTTGGAACCGGCTCCTCATTCTCAACCACAGAGCAAGCCCACTTTATCAGGGTTGGGGGTGTTTTCAATGTAGTCCCCAGTCTGTGCCGACAGGGCCACTGGGGCTGCCACCGCTGCAGAGTGGAGGGGCCACGGCAGGGCACCTGGGTGGGAGGGCAGGCAGTTTGGTGAGCCTGACCTGGGGGTGCGGAAGGACCCACAGCCCAGAGTGCCGGGGGAGCCCCTGCCGCCCACAAGCCCTGCCCCTGGTAGGAGGTGCGTCCCTGACTTCCCTCCCTCCCCAAGTTCCCAGGCCATGCTGCAGCCTCCCAAGGAGGATCCGGGAATTCTCCAGCAGGAAGTTCCTGCCCAGCCAGCCCAGGGATAAAGCCAGGAAAGAGGCCCTGGGACTGGGGACTTGCCTCAGGAAGGCTGGGCTGGGGTGGGGGGGAGGTGAGGGGTCCCCAGGGTTGATGCAGGAGGGGGGCTCCCCAGGCTGGGACACCATCCTTCCTCTGTGGGCCTGTGCTACAGAGGTGGGGACCAAGGCCCTTCACATGCTTAGGGCTGGGTACCTTTGGGGTCCTGGGCAGGGGAGGTTAAAGGGCTGCTATGTGGCCTCAGGAGGCATCCAGACATCTGGAGGGCCCAATGCTGCATAATCTCACAAGTAGGGTGGGTTTGGGATGGGGGCACGCAATGATGTGCCCTCACGGGCCATGGGAGGTACACACATGCCTGGCTCCCAGAGGTCAAATGGGCACAAGGGCCAGGCTCAGTCTGGACATCAGAGGTGCTATTTGCCAGGAGGTCCTGTTGGCTTCCCATTGGGGTCCCCAATTCTTTCTAGGTTCTGAGCCCCGCAGCACATGTATGAGAAAAAGAGCTCATACTTGCCCCCAGCTCTTCTCCATATGACTGCTATCTATGGATGCTCATCTGATGTTCCCCATGGGGTCCCCATTGTGTCCAGCCTGAGGCCTGCTACAGGCCAGGAGAGGTGGCTCACTCCTGTAATCCTAGCACTTAGGGAAACCGAGGTGGGAGGATCGATTGAGCTCAGGAGTTTGAGACCACCCTGAGCAAGAGTGAGACCCCATCTCTACTAAAAATAGAAAGAAATTAGCTGGGCAACTAAAATAGAAAAACTTAGCCGGCCGTGGTGGGGCATGCCTGTGGTCCCAGCTACTCAGGGGGCTGAGGCAGGAAAATTGCTTGAGCCCAGGAGTTCGAGGTTGCTGTGAGCTAGGCTGATGCCATGGCACTCCCCGGGGTGACAGGGCGAGATTCTGTCTCAAAAACAAAAAGAGAAAAAAAGGCCTGTTGCAGAGTTGAAGTTCAATATCGGAAAATGGTGGCTGTTAATAATCACTGTGGTTTTTTTTTTTTTTTTTTTTTTTTGAGCAGAGTCCCACTCTGTCGCCCTGAGTGTCATAGCATCTGCCTAGCTCACAGCAACCTCAGATTCCTAGGCTCAAGCGATCCTCATGCTTCAGCCTCCCAAGTAGCTGGGACCATAGGTGTGCACCACGACACCCGGCTAATTTCTTTATATTTTTAGTAGAGACAGTGTCTTGCTCTTGCTCAAGCTGGTCTCAAACTCTTGAGCTCAAGCGATCCTCCTGCCTCTGCACTCCCAGGATGCTAGGATTACAGGCATGAGCCACCGTGACCAGCCTAATCACTGTGATTGACAACAACTATTTGTTGGATGGCTGGCCCTGTGACCACATGCTAGGGGTGGGGAAGGGAAACGGCAGCAGCCTGATACCTGCCGCAGCCCAGCCCAGCCCAGTGAAGGTGGACATCCCCACCTCCCATCCCCCAGCCCACAGGGTGCAGGGAGCTTGGAGAGGGTTGGTGCTTTAGGGGTGGGCTACGGGCTTTCTCCTCGGCTTCCTGGCCAGGGCCCGTGGAGTCCTTGACTCAGACCCCAAGCTGGGGCTGGTGGAAGGGCCCATCTGGACTGTCTCCCTGAGTCAGCCAGGAGGTTGCCTTGTGACCATATGACTCACCTGTGCCCTAATTGCCCTGTTAATCATTTCCTCCCAGAGTGCTGGCTGTGGGGAAGGGTGTGGGCATTGGAGGGCAGCCTGCGGGCTCCCTGGGAGCACCTGGGCCCAGGGGCAGAAACCTTGGTTCAGGGTGTGGGACCCTAGGTTGGTCCCTTTCTCCCTCTGCTTATTTTCCATGTCTGTGCAGTGAGGATCGGGGCACCTCCTGGGCCACTCCTGGGATTCCTATGAACTGCTGAAGTCTGTGAGGCTGGGAAGGGTGGTGAGCTGGTCCTGTCCCTGCAGCAGGAAGAGATCTGTATGCTGGCACAGGCCTGGGGTCCTCTTTCTGGGCTGGCAGGGTCCTGGGCTGGTTTCTGTCTATGTGCCTGGCTTGACGCTCATGGCCGAGGACTTGCCATAGGGAAGGCCTGTGGGTGTGTGCAGAGGGCCGGGCTCTGGTCAAGGCCAACATGGAAAGAGCCTGGGCATTTCCGAAAGGCCTTGAAGGAGTGCCGCAGACATGCCTATGGGTCAGACCTGAGCACGGGGTGGCATTTCAAAGTTGCCTTTTCTTCCTGAGTGTGAGACATCTGGGGGTTCGCCTCCAGGCACCTCCTGCACCAGAGTGTTTGGCTGGCAGGCCAGAGGGGTCTGAAACCCAGTGCACGAGCTCAGCTCACCAAGCTGTGCTCCTCGGCACAGGTAGTGTCCACCCCCGCCACCCTCCCAAGGGGTGCCTGCTCTCATTTGCTCAAAACGGCCAATTAGGCTGGCAGAGGCCCCGGTCATGCCCATGGGGGTTGGGCCATTATGACAGGGATTGCCAAGTCTCTGTCACTCTCCTGGTTTCTCTCGTCTCCCCCATCTTCCTCGGTCTCTCTCTGTTGGTATCTACATGTGTTTCTGTGTGTGTCTCTATCTCTTCCTTGCTGTTTCACAGGTGGGATGAAGGCAAAAAAGCAGCCCCCAGGTCCATTCTGAGTGTATTTTAGGGACTCATTGGTGGCTGAAAGGAAGACAACAGGTTAGGTCATTTGGGAGTTGGGGGACAGGGTGGGTGGTCCCAGGAAAACAAGACCACCTGGGAGACTGTATGTTCCTCCTCCTGTGGACCCCTGGCCAGGACCTCCCAGGGAGCTGGTGTCCCAGGCCCTGCCTGGGATCACTGGTGGTCAGCCTTGCCTATCCTGGGGCAAGGGGAGGGCAAAGCCATCTGCATTATTTTCCAGCTGGAAAACAGAAAAGCAGGGAGGGGAGTCAGCAGGGTTGGAACTCGGCTCTGACTGTGACAAGCTCATGTGATGGCAGACAAGTCTCATACCTCTCTGACTCTGTTTCCACATCTGTGAAATGGGTGAATCACAGGCATCTCACATGGGCTGAAGGAAGAACTACTTGGCTCACAGAAGGTTCTCAAAGAATCCATGGAACAAATATTTATTAAACATCTACTACATCCCAGTCCTGTTCTAGGCACTGGGGAATGAGCAGTGAGCAAGACATACAAAACCTCCACGTTTGGGGGCTTGCATTATCGCTAGGGACACACAGGAGTGACAAGTACTATGAAGAAAGATGAGGCTAGGTAATGGGATAGGGACCTCAGAGATGCTGTTTTAGACAGAGCGAGGGGACAGGAAGGTCTCTCTGAGGAGGTGTGTAGGCAGGGGCCTGCAGGAAGTGAGGGAGGGAGCCAGGGGAGCAGCTGGGGAAGGGCAGCTCAGGCCCAGGCCAGGGAACAGCCAAGGCAGATGCCCTGAGGCGCAGCAGCCCGGTGTGCTGAGGCACCTGAAGGCGACCTGTGCAGCTGACCCGTGTGGCGGCTGGGACTGAGTGCGGGGAATCGGGGTGAGGTCAGAAAGGAAGTGTGGAGATGACCTCGGTCAAGGGTTTTGGAGTTTCTTTTATCGCAGTGAGGAGTGATGTGGTTTACATTTGTTAAGGTTCCTTGGGGTACTTTTGGGACTCCGTGGCGGCACCCCGTGGGGACGACGGCAGGGGCGGGGCCCGGAGCGCGGGGGCCAGTGAGGAGGTCCCGCACTATGGCCGCCACGGGTGCGAAGGGGCATGGGGCGTCATTACCACTGGGGGGCGCCCCTTGGCCTGCGCCTCTGAGCAGCGGTGGCCGGTTCCCCGGTGGGACCGCCCACCCCCGGTCCAGCTGGCGGAGCGGGGCGGTTCGGCCGTGAGTCCGGCCAGTGGCGAAGGCCTGGGTCGCGCGTGGGCGCCCGCGGCCGGAGGGTGGGACGAGGCGGTTGGCACCGGCAGGGCGTGTGCGCACCCAGGCGCAGCCGGTGAGTCCTGGCCGCGACAGCCGCGCCACCCGAGGCTTCCGCGGGGCGCGCCTGAGCGAGAGCGCGCGGCTGGGGACCGAAGCGAGCGATGTTTCCGCTCCCAGCTTCCCCTGGCAGCTCCGGGGCCTCCTCCGCTGAAGGCAGCTTAAGTTAATCTGTCAGTAGACCAAGGATGAAAGGCACCTCTCTGTCCTCCTGAAACTCAGTCAGCGGTGGGAGGCCCGGGACAGAGCCGCGCGATAAGAACCAGACGGTGCTGTTGCCATGGGTTTGGAGAGCCGGAGGAGGGAGCAAGTGCAGCAGGGGAATCCAGAAGGCTTCCAGGAGGAGGCGCCATTTGTGATTTGGCCTTGCAGCAGCAGGCGGTAGTTGACACGTGAAGCAAGGGGAGGGAGGGAGGTGCCTCCAGGGAGCAGTATGTGATGGTAAAGTGTCCAGTCTGCGCCGTGACCCCATTTTCCACCTTCCTGACTCCTCCAGAACCATCCTGGACTCCTCTCTTGTCCTGGCTAAACAGGTTTAGCCCACCGGTTTATGCTTAGCCCCTGGCTCCCGCCGTCCATCCCCCTCGCACTCCCACGCTCAAAGCCTTTGCTGGGACCCTAAATCACTTCACAGACTCCCCATCCTCTCAAAGTATCTGTCCCATGAACGCCAGAATGCTGCTTGCCCCCTCTGTAACCCCTACCCTTCCCGCCCCGCTCAGCTCCAGTGCCCGCCGCACCCCTGGTGTCCTCACAGCTCCCTGGCTATGGGGCTGATGGCATGTGTTTACTCGCCCCGGTCGCACACAGCATGAAGGCAGGCCCCAGGGTGGGCACGCTCTGTCTCCCTTGTCTGCAGTGTCCAGGTTGGCGGCAGGTTCAATACAGGTGCTAGACTGAACAGGCAGAGCGTGGCTTGCAGAGGGGAGCTCAAGGAAACGGTCCGGTGGGAGCCAGAAAGGTCGTCAGGGTGGGGCGTGGTGGCTCAGGCCTGTAATCCCAGCACTCTGGGAGGCCGAGGTGGGAGGATCCCTTGAGGTCAGGAGTTCGAGACCAGCCTGAGCAAGAGCAAGACCCCGTCTCTACTAAAAATAGAAAAAATTAGCGGGGCATGGTGGCAACATGCCTATAGTCCCATCTACTCTGGAGACTGAGGCAGGAGGGTCGCTTGAACCTGGAAGTTTGAAGTTGCTGTGAGCTAGGCTGATGCCACAGCACTGTAGCCCCGGCGACAGAGCGAGATTCTGTCTCAAAAAAATGAAAAGAAAGAAAGGAAGGAAGAAAGGGAAGGGGGGGGGAGGGCAGGGAAGGGGAAGAAAAGAAAAAAAAGAAAAGAAAAGAGAACTAGTCAGGGGCCAGACTGCACAGGGCTGTGTGCCGATGGGAGCGGCTTGGCATTTATCCTCAGGGCAGTGGGAGCCGTAGAGGGCTGTAGGTCTGGGAGAGTGGCATGGTAAGACGTACAGTGGAGGATAGATCACAGGAGGCAGTCACGACGGTCACAGTGAGGGGAGCAGACGTGAGCTGGGGCAGTGGCAGATGGGTGGGCAAGAGGACAAAGGAGGAGTGGTTCTCAACTAGAGGCAATTTTGTCTTCCAGGAAATATTTAGCATTGTCTGGAGATGCGCTAGGTGTCACAAGGTGGGGAGTACCACTGGCATCTAGTGGGCAGAGGCCAGGGATGCTGCCTAATATCCTAGAATGCTCAGGACAGCCTTCCATGACAAAGAATTATCCGGCCTAAAATGTCAATAGTGCGAGATTGAGAAACCCCATCCTAGGGGAAACCGAAAGAACAGTCTGTTGGGTGGAGGAAGTCGGAGTATCTCAGCCTGAACTCTTGGAGCCACACTGAAGCCAGGCTCCTCTGTGTATTAGCTGTGCGACAACACTGGGCAAGCCACTCGACCTCTACGGGCATCAGTTTCCTCATCTTTAATGAAGGTGTCAGGAGGATTAGTGGCTTAATGCATGTTCAGTGCCTAGAAAAGGGACTTCACACGTTAAGCACTGTGTACCATGAGCTATGATTATTAATGTTTTAAAACATAAGTCCTCTGTTCAAAGCCATGCACTGACTCCCCATCACCAAAGTCCTTCAAGAGCCGACAAGGCCCCAGGCCGTCTGGCTCTTCCATGTCTTTGGCCCCATCTCCTGTTGCTCTCCTTCTTGCCCCATGTGTTCTGACCACGTGGGTCCACTGCTGTTGCTGCAGGCACCTGGCCAACTGCCGCAGGGCCTTTGCCCCTGCTGGTCCCTCTGCCGGGAGGCTCTGCCTCTAGGCATCCATGGGACTCACTACCTCACCTCCTGAGGTTTCTGCTCAGCTGCCACCTTCTTGGGGAGTATTTTTTAACCACCCTATATTAAAAAACAAAAAAGCATCTGTTACCCCTGTTTCATTTTTATTTTTATATCTTTTTCTTTTTTTTTTTTTTTTTTTTTTTTTTTTTTTTTTTTTTTTTTTTTTTTTTTTTTTTTTTTTTTTTGAGACAGAGTCTCACTCTTTTGCCCGGGCTAGAGTGCCGTGGTGTCAGCCTAGCTCACAGCAACCTCAAACTCCTGGGCTCAAGCAATCCTAATGCCCCAGCCTCCTGAGTAGCTGGGACTACAGGCATGCGCCATCATGCCCAGCTAATTTTTTCTATATATTTTTAGTTGTCCGATTAATTTCTTTCTATTTTTAGTAGAGACGGGGTCTCACTCTTGCTCAGGCTGGTCTCAAACTCCTGAGTTCAAACAATCCGCCCGCCTCGGCCTCCCAGAGTGTTGGGATTACAGGCGTGAGCCACCGCGCCCGGCCATCTTTTTCATTCTTAAAAAATTTTGTTAAATTTTTTTACATCATTCTTGTTTGTTATTTTTGATTGTATTTTTTACATAGGCAGTGTTCAATGACCTCTTTTTATATTTTATTTTGCCCTGATTTATTTTTCCTCAGATCGCTTTCCTCATCTAACATTCGTATATTTCATTCATTATATGCTCATTGTCTGTCTTTCTCAACTGGAACATAAGTTCCATGAGGGCAGGCATCGTTGCCTGTTTTGTTTGCTGCTGGGAGCCCAGAGCCTAGAACCTTACCTAGCACACACAAAGTATTCCTTAAATATTGCTTGAATGAATGGAGTGAGTGAAAAACTCCACCAGGAGTCAGAGCGGTAGGAGGGGAATGGAGAGAAGGCGGAATTGTGGAAAGCAGAGGAGGGCCTGAGTGGACCCCTGAGAGAGGCCTGGGTCTGGACATGGCCTGGGACACAGAGCCTGGCTCATCCGCCCTCCCCAGACCCTTCCACTCCACCTGCTCCCTGGGACCTCCTGCAGGCGGGGCTCCGCTCTGCTCACCAGAGCCTGGACATGTTGCCTCCAGCCCAGGCGGATGGCCAGGCCTGAACAAAGTGTCCCTTCCCTTCTGATAAGCCGCTCCTTTCAGGGGCTTGAAGGGCAGGATGTGTCCTGCTCAGGAAGTACCCAAAGGCCTGGGCGGGCCCCTGGAGTGGGCAGGGGGCTGGCATCTGCCACCTTGGCAGCTGCCCTGCCTGGAGGCCAGGCAGAGTGGAGTGAGGGGCAGGAGCCAGGGCCGATCCCTACCCACCCCGTTCCCCACATGCCCCATGCCCCATTCAGTCAACCACTCTGTCGAGAGCCTGCTGGGAGCTCTGCAGACACACCTGCGGATGAGTCCCTGCCCTTGTTCCCATTCCAGCAGGGACTGTCAGCTTGAGGGAGGGATGAAGGAGACTGGCTGCCACACCCTGGGACACTGGCCAGCCTGGGGCTACTTTGCCCTGGGTTACTGTGGTATGAGGCTGGGCTGGAGGCTTTGAGCAGCTTCAGAGGTGCCGGGAAGGGGCATGTCAGATGCTGCGGGGCCTTGAGGAGGGGACTGAGGACCGTGGGCTTACCAGGCTTTCCTTATCCCCCAGGTCCCCCCACCTTCCTCTCTCTGAAGGTGTTTCCATGGTTGACCACTGCCGGGAAGCTGCCAGTGGTTTCTAATGATCGGCTGCAGCTCAGCTTCTCTCAAACCTGAGACCCCAGGTGCAGAGTCAGCCTCTCCCACCCCGACAGGCCCCCCACTTGTTGGGCACACACTCTTATCTTGGCCCCTCCCTCCAGAAGCTCTTTCTTTTTGTGGCCTTCACTGTCACTGACAGGCAGGGTGGGGCTGGCCCAAGGTATCTTGGTGCCCTCCAGGGCCTGTAACCTGTGACCTCCCAGTTAGCACAAAAAGAGAGACCTGTTCTGAGATGTCACCTGTGATGGTTTTAAAACATGGCCTCAACATTCTTTGGTATTCTTCCCATCAAGAAATGAGATCTATGTCCCTCTCCCCATGAACCTGGGGGAGTTATGACTGCTTCCATCCATAACCTTGGGTGGAAGTGATGCTATGTGAGGCCAAGTCATAAAAGTCCATGCAGTTTCCACCTGCTTCTCTTAGGACGCCCGCCAGCCCCCACGATTGCAAGCTGGAGAGGCCAGGTGGAGTCATTGGGGTCCACAGACCCCGCTGAGCTCCCAGGCGACAGCCAGCACCGTCCTGCCCACTGAGCCTTTCGGATGACTCCAGCCCCAGCAAACATCTGACTACAATCACATGAGAGAACCCAAGTGAGAACTGCTTAGTCAACACCTCCCCCCAACTCCTGACCCACAAAACTTTGAGCACAATAAAATAGTTGTCCTTTCACATCACTAACTTTGTAAAATTTCTTATGCAGCAGTACAGTCACTCCTGGGGACCTGCGGGAATTGGTTTCAGGAACCCCCTCGGATCCTTGGAGGATCCCCTCTGAGGATACTCAGTTCCCTTATATAAAATGGTGTAGCATCTGTGTATAACCTACACACATCCCCTCATATACATTTTTTTCATTTTTAGAGACAGGGTCTCGCTCTGTCACCCAGGCTGGAGTGCAGTGGCATCATCATAGCTCACTGCAGCCTCGAACTCAAGGGACCCTCTTGCCTCAGCCTCCTGAGTAGCTGGGACTACAGGTGTGCACCACCACGCCTATCTAATTTTTAAAGTTTTTTGTAGAGATGGGGTCTCACTATGTTGTCCAGGCTGGGCTCAAATTCCTGGCCTCAAGTGATCCTCCCATCTCAGCCTCCCAAAGTTCTGGGATTACAGGCGTGAGCCACTATGCTGGCTTCTCATATACTTTACACCAAGTCTAGATTACAGTAATTATAATACCGAATACTATGTAAATGCTATATAGTTATTATACTGTATCCTTTTTTATTTGTATTATCTTTTACTGTGGTATTGTTATTTTTCCAAATGTTTTCCATCTGAGCTTGGTTGAATCTGTGGATGTGGAGCCCCCAGATACAGAGGGCCAACTGTGGTGATGGAACATTGCCTCAGCACCCCTTCTGGTTCTTTTCTTAGTCCCCCACCTACCATGTCTCCCAGGCTGAACCCCTCCTGAACTGGACCAAAGCCCTGAGAGGGCTCCTTGGGCTCTGAAAATGCAGTGGGGGAGCTGGGGCAGGCTGCCTCATTGCCCTGGCCCCCAGGGCCTACCTAAACAGGCCTACCCCGATGGCGGTGGCCAGCCAAGCACCTGACAGATGAGCGGCTGGGCAGCGCCTCTATCCCAGGCTCTACTATTTGGCCAAGACCAAGCTGTCCCTGGTGTTTGCCTGTGCCTGTGCTGGCCCTCAGCCAGGCCTTGCCCTCAGTCCCTAGGGTCCCAGGTCTCCAAGGCCTGAACTCCTGTCCCCAGTTTATTGCTGAGCAGGGCTGGAGCTGGATAAGGACAGGGCGAGCCTCAGCCTTGGACATGCTGGGGTAGGAGTAGATCATATAATAGAAAGGCCGACCAGGGCAGCAGAGGGAGGCTGGTAACGGGCGTGCCTCGGGCAGGGAAGGGAATGTCTGGGGCTGCTGGAGGGAGATGTTTCCCTGTCTGCCTTTTGTGTTCTGGGACTGCAAAGCCTGTTCCAAATACATGCGTATGTGCTTACATTGACACGTGGATAAACAGTGGCGGAAACAGTCTCCTCTGTGGGAGGGAACTGCTGTGTCCCAGCACTGGCCCGTGGCGGGGAAGGCTGCAGGAATGGGAGGCGGTGGCAGCAGACGCCCTGGGTGCCCGGCCTCCAGCCCCTCGGCTCTCCTCCCCGCCCACGAAGGCTGTTTACGGAGGTCTTTGGCAACCCTCTGCCTGAAGGCCTTTTTTCTGACTGTGGGAAGGTAGCTGGTCCTGGCTACAGGACAGGCCAGAGGTGCCAGGGAGTTAAAGGCCCAGAAGCAGCCCTCAAGCAACCACAGGCCGACCAGGAGTGGATGAAGAAACGCCTGGCTGCCCTCCGGCTCACTTGGGTCAATGCTGAGGCTATTCCAACCGCTGGCTGAGGGACAGGGCTCTAACGGCCCTCGGTGGTAACTGGTTAGACGGTACCTCTGTTCCTGGCGTCTTTCTCTCCTCTGTTCTAGTGGTGCTTGGCCGGCCACCTCCATTAGTGTACGTGTCCTCTAACCTTCGCCTTGGGGTCTGCATCCTAGGGAACCCAAACCAAGACAGAGGAACCAAGAAGAGTCTTCAACAAACTCCTAATCCGGCTGGGGAGTGGAATGAACAGTTTCTCTGATGAGGTACTAATACGAGGGTGTGTATAATAAATGTAGCAACCATAGCCTGCCTCTACTAAGCACTGTCTCAGTGCCAGGCAGTGGCTGTGGGGCTCACTGTCTGTTGTCCTGTTGAATACTCACCGTGGTCCTCTACAGATGCTACTGCCTTATCCCCATTTGATGGATAAGAAAGCTGAGGTTGGCCAGGCGCGGTGGCTCATGCCTGTAATCCTAGCACTCTGGGAGGCCGAGGCGAGCGGATTGTTTGAGCTCAGGAGTTCGAGACCAGCCTGAGCAAGAGCGAGACCCCGTCTCTACTAAAAAAAAAAAAAAAAAAAAATAGAAATTATCTGGACAACTACAAATATATAGAAAAAATTAGCTGGGCATGGTGGCACATGCCTGTAGTCCCAGCTACTCGGGAGGCTAAGGCAGGAGGATCGCTTTGAGCCCAGGAGTTTGAGGTTGCTGTGAGCTACGCTAACGCCAGGGCACTCACTCTAGCCAGGGCAACAGAGTGAGGCTCTGTCTCAAAAAAAAAAAAGAAAGCTGAGGTTTAGGGAAGTCTTTTATTTAAGGTTATAACCTGGGAAGTGGCAGGTTGGCTGGGAGAGCCAGGGCTCCAAACAGGGGTGGGCCCTGAGGGCTGACTGCCCTGTGAGGGCAGGGAAGAGAGAGGCCAGAGGTCCTTGGTATGATATCTCAGAAAGGGGGACATTTAAGCTGAGCCTTGAAGGATGAACAGACCTTGGGAAAATGGAGAGTCCTAGGGAGGGCCTTGGGCCTCAGTTTCTCATCCGTCAAGTGGGCATAATAATAGTGTCCCTCCCATCGGCCGTTTGGGGATTCAGCAAGTTGATATAGATATGAAGGGCTGTAGTAAGTGTTCAATACATGCTAATTATTATTGGCTATTGGGACAATGTGAGCTGTTGGGCGTGGTCCTGGCTGGAGGCCTGAACGGGGTTCCAGAGGCAGCCTTCCAGCTCCCACTCCCAGTACCCAGGCCTTGAAGGGAGAGAGCTGGAAAAGCAAAAAAAAAAAAAAAATTACTTTGTCTTGAGCCCCTGCATTTGGGATTTCACTCAGCCAGCCTAGCATATTCCTCTTTCAGTAACTCCACAACCTCTGTCACCCAATCTCCATATCAATTCCTGACAATCTGGAAGTCCTTCCTGCTGTCTAACCTCTTTTCCTCCTGCCGTGCATTTCATCTGTGGGGACAAAGGGAGAGCTAGTGAATCTCAGTGATTGGCTCTGGAGTCTGCTGGAACGAGGGCAGGTGGAGCCTGCACGTGGCCCACAGACTGGTGCCCAGAGAGAACCCACCCTGGGCGCAGAGGCCTGCCTGGCTCCAGGTGGAGGGAGTGAGCCAGGGGCCCTTGCTGGAAGGTGGAGTCAGAGGGGGTCAAGGTGGCAGCTGGAGGTGGAAGCTGAAGACACAGGCCTAGGCCCTGTCCTAACTTCGGGGCTCCTCCCAGCCACTGCCAAGGAAGTGTTCGGGGCAGGGTCTGCGAGGGCAAAGGAAGCTGCTGGGCTGCCCTGCCTTTGTGTGGGCACAACTGCTGAGTGAAAGGATTCTCCTCCCACATTCCCTGTCTGTGACCCTTTTGCAGCATGGAGGTGACACCTACAGGCCCTGGGGTCAGGCAGACCTGAGTTCAAGTCCCACTTATTGCCTGTGACATCTGGCAAGCCCCTCACCTCCCTGAGCTTTCCTTACATGAAAAATGAGGATGACTTACTGGCTGTACGACCTTCACCAATCTGTTAAATAGCTGAGTTTCCGTTCCCCATCTGTAGCATGGGAATGACCAGATCGCTGTTTGATTGCAAGCAAGCCCCAGCAGCTCTTCGAGCCTCAGTTTCTTCATCTGTAAAATGGGGACTGGGATGCATTAGGACTGTGCACTAATCCAGCCACAGTGTCACCTAGGGCTGGGCCACAGGTGTGGGCGATGTTTGGTTATTATCAGTTCCCTTCCTGAATCTTCCCAAGTGTCTTGGGCAGCCTTCCTCTCTGCACCCCCAGGGAAGCCTGGACAAACATGGAGGGCTGACCGATGTGCCAGGGCCGATCCTGGGAGTGGCTATGCTTAGAAATAAAGTGTAGGGATGGCAGCAATGCCAGCCAAAGGAAGGAGCTGGGGATGTTCAGCTTGGCCCAGCCCACGTTTGTCTGCAGGGGTCAGGAGCTGGGTCACAACTGGGGCCATGGCCACCAGGGTGCTTAGACCCTTGGGGAGTCCTTGCCCTGCTTTAGCTTGGAGCATGGGAGGGAATACCACTGGCAAGATGGTCCCAGTGTTCTTTGGGATTTGCTCATTCTTGGACTCAGGCTGAGTAGAGACAGTACTTGGCAGGAATCCACCTCTGTCCTCCTGGAGCACACCCTTTGGGTCTTGAAGACACTGACCACAGGGCCCTCCATCCCCAGGGACCCCTTCCAGGGACCCCAAGATTCTACTTTCTACTGCTTCCTGTAGCAAAGTGACAGGGACCCAATGTTACCTGTGAAATGGGCCCAGCACAGGGCTGGCACATAGCAGGTGCCCACTAAGGGTTTGTGGGATGAATGGGTGATCAGGGTCACCTAGAGTTGGCCCTCAGCCCACCCCAAGTTCCTCCTCAGGAACCCCAGGGACCCTCCCCTGCCTCAGGGCTCCCCAGTGTGCACGGGGAGATGGAAATTCTGGGATTAAAGTCTCCAGGACTACCTTGGCCTAGGAGGGCAGGAGTTGGTGCATAAACACCCTGCCCCCACTGGGCTCCCCTGCCCCTTGGTGGGACAACCTGAAGCTGTAATGCACAGCCCCTTAGAATGCTGCCAGGGGGCTTGTGGGCTTGTGCTTCCTGGAATCTTCTCCCACATAAACTGCTATCCCAAGGGCAGAGGCTGCTTTATGGGAACTCAAATGAAGCCAGGGGCCCAGCCTTGCTACTAACCCCCATGTGACCGTGAGTGAGTTAACTAGTTAACCTCTCTGAACCTTGATTTCCTTACCCATCCAGGGTCTCCACGGTGGCTGCTCTCCACGGTGGTGAGGGTAACATTACCCGGAGGGTGGGAAGCAGTGTGTGGGCTGGAAAGCACCTGGCTGGAACTTCCTTTGGAGTTGTTCTCCCAGGGTGGTGACACTATTCTGTATGATACTGCCATGGTGGATATATGACATTATGCATTTGTCAAAACCCATGGAGCTGTACAACACAAAGAGTGAGCCCTAATGTAAACTCCGGCCATTAGTTAATAATCACATATCCATACGGGTTCCTCGGGTACAACAAACACAATGCACCAATGCAACATGGTAATGATGGTGAACTGGGACGGCGCGAGGGGGTGTGTGGCAACTCAAGTCTGTGAATCGAAAAGACAAAGAGCAGTCCGTGGGCTGGACAGCATTGTGCTGGAGCTTTCCTTGGAATTGTCCCACCCACCCTTGGACGAGGGTCAGAACCGAGAAGGTGTTAGCCTGCCTGCCACACTCGTCAGCTAAGCAGCAGGACAACGATTGAGCCACTGGACTCCCTCCCTGGCCCAGGATTCCGGAAAGGACCCAGCCACAATGGGACCCAGCAGGTTGGACACCCTGCACGGTCCCGGCCCTGGGAGGCTGGAGAGGGGAGGCAGAGGCAGGGAAGGATGACACTCTTGATGGCCTGTCTGGTTCTGTCAGCTCGGACATTGTGATGTGTCACAATGTCCTATCACCCTCTCAGGTGTGTTCCTTCCTGCCATGGGGTCTTTGTATATTCCATTCCCTCTGCCTGTAGTGTCAGTGCCAGTGTCACTTCCTCAGGGAAGCCCTCCTGCCACCCACCGCCCACCCCCAGCGCTCCAGCCTCCCTGGGGGAGTTCCAGTCCTGTACCGCCACACCCCATTCTTGCACAGCACGCGTGATGTTGCAGTACAATTCAGGCAGGTGATTCAGATGTGCGTCTGAACTTGGATTCCGAGAGGGCAGGCTCGTGTTAACTTTGGATCGCTACCGTACCCGAGCAGCTTTCCAGTGGCCGGCACACGGCACAGACTCGATAAATATTTGTCAAGTGGTTGAATGCAGTCTTCTCACCAGGCTGCTTGCTCAAAAGACCAAGGCTGAGTTTGGTCTTCACAGACTGGAGTGCCCCTTCCAGAGAAAACCTGCCCAACTTTGAAGGCCCAGACCCTAGGATTTTTGTAGCAGCTGGGCCGTTGGGAGGCAGCACTTCACTCAGCATGCTGGGATGCTTCTGAGCACGCTGGTTGCTTGGGCGTCCTGGTATCTGGCTGGGGATGGGGGCTCTGCTCCACCAGGCCCCAGTAAGGCCTCCTGTGTTCCTGCCGGGCCAGCCCAGGAGCTGGTGGGGGTGTGGTAGGAAGAGGCCAATTGCATGGTCCAGGCCGGCTGCTCTCCATCTGGCCAGAGCCTCCCCCGCTGCCCCAGGACAAGGGCCCCAGTGTCTGCTGGCTCCTGGGCAAACAGCAGGCCTTTCTGTCCCTTCCTGCTCCTGAGAGTCTCAGCTATGACCCCTCCCTGCCCCTCAGAAGGCACACCCCTTGATGCATGACCCTTCCTTCTGAACGATCCAGAAACAGAGGCCAACAAACCCTGTGCGGGAGCAGGTCCTGTTTGGTGGGCGAACCCCTTTATTTCAGCCGGGCAGCCTGGGCGAGGACTGGCTGGAGGGGCCTCAGTGCTGCCAACGTGGGTGAGGGCATGGCTGGTGGCCAGGGCCCAGCCCAGGTGGACTTGACGTCATGCTTTTCATCTCCGACTCCTGTCAGACAAAGCCTGCTCCTGCCTGGCCCTGCCCCCAGGGAAGATTTCCACGCTGTTCTCTTTCCCGACAGGATCACGGGGTTGTCGCTCCCTGCTTCTAACCTGCCTTTGTTGTTGGCAGGTGAGGTGCCAAGGCCTGGGCACGTTCACAGAGGCCTGTGCCACTTCCCCTCAGGGTGCAAGGTCCTCCAGTGTCTACAGAGAGAATGGCCAGGGGCCCCTCCTTGGGGGCTGCCACCAAGAAGCCAGGCATCAGCATGGGGTGACCTCAGAGGGCAACTGGGAGTGGTAATCAGCCTCCACTGCTATCCCCACCCCCACTCAGATTCAGAACTGGGCGGGTGGGTGGCAGCTCAGCCCAGCCCCCTGAACTTCCTCCTCCTTACCAGGGGGTGTGACAGGCACTTAAACACTGATTGCTCAGCTGAGCAGGGACTCGCAGGCCTGACTTGGAGAGATCTTGATAAAATCTCCTGCCTCATGCAAGTCCCCTCCTTGGCCATCCATCTAAAACAAAGTCCCCAAAAACAAAAAAAACAAAAAAAACCCCAAAATTCTACCATTAGATTATCATTTCTTTAAATCTAAAATATAAGAATTTCCCTTTTTGATAATCTTCAGAACAAGGCAAATAATGACGATTGCAGAGAATATTTGCTGACTGAGCTTAGTGCTTTACAAAGTATTACCGGTTATTCATGCGGGGTATTTCCTGCACCCCTCCAGGTCCACCATCCCCTCTTCTGCACTTGGTCTGTGCCCCAGGAGGCTGAGCTTTATGGCCCGAATCACGCAGCGTTCTTACCCTCTGGTTTCCCGTCAGGTTGTGCCAATGGGAGGTGCCAGTAAGAGACTGGAGGGCAGAGGAGAGAGAGATGGGTGTTTGTTCTATCAGCTCCCTGGCCGAGCCCTGGCTGGTGGTGGCTGGGCCCTGCTCTCTGGAGGGCTGCGCTCCCCTCCGCGGCATTCGCAGGCCTGAGTGGTGACAGCTCCCCGCAGTTGCCTGCTCCAGGCACCACACGCCCTTGGTGGTTCCTTAACACTGCCCACACCTCTGCAAGTCCATCCATCTATGAACCGCTCTTCAGTCACCTGCTGAGGATGTGTTGCCAGTTACCTGCCAGGACCTGACTGACACGGCTCTACATTCTCAAAGGGTCTGCCAGGACACTGAGACCTGGAGACAGTGGGAGCTTCTCTACCCAGTTAGTCAGCGCCTGGAGCTGGGGTTCCAGTGGTCTTGCTCCAGGGCTTGCTTTTCACTTTGCCTGGGAAGGTGCCCTGGGAGGGGTCATGGATTACCTGCCCCAACACCTCAGGGGAGGGTGGCACCTGGCGATGGGGCGTCAGCCTGGGGAAGACTGCGGTGGAGGCCCCTTGGTTTCAGGGCTCCAGAGCCAGGGGCTTCTTTCCAAGAAGGCTGCACTTAGAAGGGGCGGGCATCAGGCGTGCTTCTGTGACCAGCAGGAGTCCCGGCAGCAGACTGCTGCTATCTCCTGCCTCACCAGCCCAGGACCACGTGTTAGAGTCAGCTGGCTGCATCCCCCAGTCATTTCCCCTTCAGCCCCTTGCACGTGGTAGGTGGTCAGCAAACGTCTGAAATGCAATGCTATGGCTGATGGCTGGGGCGCGGGGGTGGGGGTGGAGGAAAACTCGTTCTGTCTCCTTCCCAGCCTTCCCAAGAAGCTGAGTGTGTGTGTCTGAGTGTGTGGGCGAGAGTACATGAGTGAAAGTGTCAGTGTGCGAGCGTGAGAGAGTGTGTGTGTGTGAGTGCGTGTGAAGATCCCGGGGCAGGCAGCCCTGCACACTCTCCCTGGCTGTGGCTAAATGGTTACTGTGGGCTGAGGTGCCCGCCCAGGGCAGCCTATGGCATGGGGAAGGAATTCTCTGGGAACCCCAGCAGGGCTGGGCTGGCACCCCACCCACTGCGGGTGACCCAGCTGGGTGGCTGCTGCACTGAGTCAGCCCTTCTGGCCTGCCTTTGCCCCACCCCTCCTGGCCCTGCTGCCGTACCAGGGGTGAGGGGCAGCGGAAGCCCTTGAGAATGCCCTGTTATCTGCCCCAAACCAGGAGACTGTCCATCTGCACGGATAGCTTGAGTGGCGCGTTCTGCCCCTCCCAACCACAGTCAGGGAGGGCCAGTAAGAGCTTTAAGAACAGTCAGAGCCAGGGAGAGGGTCTGAGTGCCGCCACCTTTCCTCACTTGCCTCCTCAGGGTGGAGAGCGCAGGAGGTGGATTTCCTGGGGGTCTTCCTGCTGGCACTTGGAGCTGGGGGGTGATGCTTTGAACATCTTTTTTTTTTTTTTTTTTTTTTTTGAGACAGAGTCTCACTCTGTTGCCTGGGCTAGAGTGCCGTGGCGTCAGCCTAGCTCACAGCAACCTCAAACTCCTGGGCTCGAGCGATCCTACTGTCTCAGCCTCCCGAGTAGCTGGGACTACAGGCATGCGCCACCATGCCCGGCTAATTTTTTCTATATATATTTTTACCTGTCCGATTAATTTCTTTCTATTTTTGGTAGAGACGGGGTCTCGCTCTTGCTCAGGCTGGAGAACATCTTTATTTTTATTTATTTTTGGTTATGGTCTATGCATCCACATAGTCTGAAATGCAAATGTTTGAAAAAGAGATATGGTGAAAAAGAATGTCCCCTCCTAGCCCCTGCCCCTCAGTTCCTCCCTAGAGGCCCTGCGGTACTGGCTTCCTGGGAATCCTGAGTTTGGGATTTCTTCCCATCCCCTCTGTTTTCTCTCTGGGAGAGGCTCCCTTGGGAGGTGGGGCTGGTGGGTGCTGGGAGACACCCAGCCATTGAGGTTGGGGCCTGGGCCAGGCAGACCGGTCGTCAGGGAGATGGTGGTGACCTCCTTCCTGATCCTGAACTTGGCCACTGCTTAACAGGGTCCCACTCAAGCCACTCAGGAGAGGTATGGCTCATCAATTCTCCTTCCCAACTCCTTAGAGCACCCCTGGGAACTCCCCACCCTACAACCCAGGGGACCCAGGTACCTGACCCTGACCTGGGGCTCCCACAGTCTCCCTGTGTATTTGTCTCCTGGTGTAATTTATATACTTTCCATACCCTCTTTCTCTTTGACAATTCGATTCTGCACAGATTTATTAAGCACTTACTATGTGCTTGGCCTGGCCTGGCCTGCAGACACAAAGTGAAGTGCACACAGTCTCCTCCACCTGGTATCTCACAGTCTGCTGGGGGAGGCCAATCAGGAAACAGAGAGTTTCAATCTAAGACGGCCCCTGATATGTTCTCTAATAGTGGGGAAATAAAGAAATTGCATGTTAGAAAAGTCTGACAGTACCCAGTGTTGGTGAGGGCATCATTCAGTGGGCACATTGTCACACGGCTGGCAAGAGGGTAAAGTTAGAACAGCCAAATTGGAGAACAATTTAGAAACTTCTAGGAAGTTGAATGCACCTTACCTGCACTCCAGTAATTCTACTTCTAAGTTTCTACTCTAGGGTGGGGGTTTTCAAACTTTTTGACAGGTATCCTCAACAAGAAATACACTGTGGGCTGGGCCCAGTGGCTCACGCCTCTGATCTCAGCACTTTGGGAGGCCAAAGAGGGAGGATCACTAGGCCAGGAGTTTGAGACCAGCCTGGTCAATATAGTGAGACCCTGTCTTTACAAAAAAATTTAAAAATTAGCTGGGCATGGTCACCCACCTGTAGTCTTAACTACTCAAGAGGCTGACGTGGAAAGATTGTTTAAACCCAGGAATTCAAGGTTACAGTGAGCTGTGATCCCACCACTGCATTCCAGCCTGAGTGACAGAGCTGCTATACTCTAGCTCTCAAAAAAAAATAAGAAGGAGAAAGCAAGGACAAAAAAAAATACACCATGACCCAGAACACGAACATCACACACCCACAACAAACTTTCACCCTGGTAGTTACCCTGGCGATGTAGAACACACTGATATTTTCTAATCAGTTTTGAATTTTAAAAATGCTGATCTTCACCCAGTAAGTTGATTTTCTAACCCATTAATGAGCCTCAATGCATAGTTTAAACAATACTACCCTTGATACATTGATGCACACGCACAAGGAGACAAGAATATTTACTGCAACATTGTTGTAATGGCAAAACTTAGGTCTTTATCTGAGACCTGTCACCAACAAAATGGATAAACAAATTGTGACGGGGTCAGGAAGTGGACTATCACACAGCAGCTATACGTATCAAAGGATGCACACAGGGCGATACCATTTATACAAAAAGTAAGACACTGCAAAGTGATATCATACGTTGTTTATGGATACATTGGTATGTGCCACGAGCATAAAAATCTGCATGAAATGATAGCCGCCCAATTCAGGATAGTGGCTGTCTCTGGAGGGAGAGGAAGGGGAACACAGTCCGGGAAGTGTGCATAAGGAACTTCAACTGAATTTTTAAGTTTTCGTTCTTAAAAAAATTAGAACAAAATTTTGCAAAATACATGGATATGACAAAGCTGGAAGAAGAGTATAGGGCAGTCACTATATTTTTATCTATTATTTCTTAAAACATTTCATAATAATATTTAAAAGATTGATGCCCCGGTACTCGAGGGAAGGAGACCTTATTCTGACCATGGGAAATGGAAAAGGGGAAGGAGGGAGCCGCAGCAGCTCGGGCACAGGGGTGGGAGTGGATGGGGTCCTGGGAAACGAGGATGATGTTCTCTGTCCTGCCTGGGGATGCCGTGCTGAGGGCTCACACTCCCTCACGCGGACACTCTCCCCATTTACCGGATGAGGAAACAGAAGTTGAGAGAATTGCCACGGAGAGTGGCAGGGCTGGGACTCAAATCCAGGCCTATAAGAGCCAGAGCCTGAGCTCCTGACCCGTCCACAGCATGGTTCCTGCTTGAGGAGCAATCCTGGTGGCCGCAGTCGGTGCAGGGGTGGGGAGAAGAGGGCACAGCCAGGCAGGCTGGGAGGGTCTGGTGCGCTGGGCTAGGGCACGCAGACTCTGTTCTGTGGGCAATGAGGAGGTGCAGGCAGGCCTCCAGCCCTCCAGCAGGGCGGTGAACTCACTGGAGCTGTACCATCTGTTTCTTAAACTTTTTTTTTTTTTTTTTTAACCAGCTGAACCTCTCTTTAACAAACTCTAACTCAGAACCCAGAGCTTACGGTGGAGCTGACTTGGCAGAAGCAGGTGATGGGGGACTGGAACCCAGGGGTGGCTCCTGTGGAAACAGCACGGACCTCATGTTCCAGAAAAATTCCTAGAAGCAGTGTGTGTGGCAGGAGGCTGGGAACAGCCTCCCCATCAGGACTTCAGTCAGGTAGAGAGGCATGCGACCCACCTCTGCGCCTCCTGCCTGGTGGAGAGAGAGGCTCAGAGCCCTCCCAGGCTGGGGGAGGGGTGGGCAAACCAAGGCCATGCGCTTTGGGCCAGACAGGGCTGAAGTGCAGTGACCTCCCCTCCTGTCTGTGAGACATGGGCTGAGTTA
Source organism: Indri indri (assembly GCA_004363605.1). Classification (NCBI taxonomy): domain Eukaryota; kingdom Metazoa; phylum Chordata; class Mammalia; order Primates; family Indriidae; genus Indri; species Indri indri. The sequence continues at coordinate 20,282 of RJWJ010010832.1, read as the reverse complement.
TAGAACCGTCAATCTGCATCTCAGGAGAGGAAGGAGACGGACCCCTGGCTGAGGCTGGGGCGAGGAAGGCACAGGTCCTGAAGGTGTTTCCAGCTCATCCCTCTCCATGCACCCTGTCTGGAGGAGAAAAGGCAACTGGGCCCAGGCTGGCAGCCTGACCAGAGCCTGGTGCCCAGCAGAGGCCGGACACATAGTAGGCATTTGATGGAATGAATGCCTATTTTCCCTCCTGACTCCTCAGAGCAAGCGAAACTGTCCGGGGGTGGGTGGTTGTCCTTCTTAGCAAGGCTCCAGGGGTGGGCAGCTGCAGCTCAGCCAGTGTGGGGCAGTGGAGGGTGCTAGGCTAAACTTCTGCCTCCAGTTGCCATGAACCTGCTGTGTGGCCTTGATGTTTGGCGCTCCTCTGGGTTTTGGTCATCTCTTTTAGGCACAGTGGCCTGGATGAAATTTTTCAAAGTGCAGTTTGCAACCCATTTGGTACACTTTTGAAAGCAATTTGGTGGGTTACAACCAATATTAAAGCAGCAACAACAGCAACACAACTGAAACAGAATAGACAATATCAGGCTGGGCAAGGTGGCTCACGCCTGTAATCCTAGCACTCTGGGAGGTTGAGGCCTGAGGATCGCTTCAGCTCAGGAGTTTGAGACCAGCCTGAGCAAGACCGAGACCTCCGTCTCTACAAAAAATAGAAAAATTAGCTGGGCTTGGTGGCACTGGCCTGTAGTTCCAGCAGGATGGCTTGAGCCCAGGAGTTTGAGGTTGCTGTGAGCTAGGCTGACACCACAGCACTCTAGCCAGGGTGACAGAGCGAGACTCTGTCTCAAAAAATAAATAAACAAAATAAAATAAAGAATAGAAAATATCAGAATGCATCACAGGTCAAAAGGGTAAGTGTTGTTTTGTGAAGCTATTGTTTCACTTACACACAGATGAAGATGTGGACTAGGCTGATGTAAAACTTATTTTTTACAGTGGGCTCTGGTGAAAAAACTGTAGAACACGCAACTCAGCGATCCCAGAGCTGTCCTCCCCTCCCAGGTTCTGGGGGTCTTTGTGAAAACACGCACAGCCAGGGGTTCTTCTGCGCGCCCGTGTCGGCAGCTCTTTGCTCTGAACTGTCTCCACCCCTCCGCGGGTCTCTCTTCCTGCTTCAGTCCCCGAGTCCCCTCCTCCCTTTCTCCCAGGAACAAACGCCCCCCGCCCCCACCCCTCAGGAAGTAGAGGGTGGGGGTCGCAAGGGAGCAAATGTGATCGAATGGGGGTGGCAGCGGGTACCCTATCCAGGAGTTCAAATAGAAGGACTAGGAAGCAGAAACCCAGGCACCCGGGGAACAGAACAGAAAGTAAGCGAGCCTGGGACGTGAGTTTGAGGGCAGGACTTCGGAAGCCAGAGCCCGCCGGCGGCGCCGCAGCGGGTCACTCCCAGAGGGCCGGCACCCGGACTTGTCATTGTTGGCGCTTGGGTGCGCTACTAACTAGCGAAGGTAACTCCCCCTCACCCCCACTTTTTTTTTTTTTTTTTTTTTTTTTTTAAGGAAAGAAGGAGCCAAGTTTTGCAGCCAACTCCTGGAGAGGGAGCGGCTGAACTGATTCGGAAGTTGGATCTCTTTGTACACAGGAATGCGGACAGAAAAAAACAAAACCCACCCCATTGCTTCATTTCCCCTCCAAGCCCGAGCACTTTCTATTGTGCAATGAAAAGGCTTTTCACGTTGAGAAAAATGAATCCTGATTTGCGCTGCAAAGGGATGAGCGCGCCTTTGGGCGCCAGACGGCTCTCAGCTGGGCGCGGAGACCGCGCGGTGGCCGGACCAGGACGCTCTGGGGCGCGTCCTCAGCGCGCGGCTCACCGCAGTGCCTGCGGGGCGCTGGATTCCCCCATCAGCGGGCGCCCGCGCTGGTTTTCAGCGACCCGAGGGCCGGGAAGTGAACAGTCCGGGGAACCCCGAGGGCGGAGAGCCCCCGGCTACGGCTGGGCCTCCCAGGGATGGCAGTTCCGCGAGCCTGCGGGAGCCCGGGGACTGCCCAGACGCAGGGTGTCCGGGGAGTCATGAGGGTTGGCGGCGTACTGGGTGTCCGGGAGGCCGGACCCCGGACGTGCGAGGGGCGCTGGGAGGCGGGCCGGTGCACATGGGTGCCGGCGGGCCGGCCGTGGCGGGGTGCGGGGGGGTTGGGGTGTGGCCTCCCCGCCTCCCGGGCGGAATTTGCATGTGTGTGGCGGCCCCAGACTTCCTGCTCCTTCTACGCTGCAGGTACGCGCGGGCCGGGCCGGGCTGGCGGGCGGCGGGCGCGCCAAGACGTGGGCAACCTCCTCACCCGGACCCAGCGCCGCGCCGCGCCGCCTCCTGCTCGGTGGCCGCCAGCCCGCCCCGGCCACACCGAGCGCCAGGCTCCGACGTGGGGGCGCTCCCCTCCCCACCCTCCAGAACCCCAGTCCTCCGCACTGAGCCTGGCCACGCGCCCCTAGGCGCCCCTGCCATCCTGGGCCCCGGAGGGACGCAGCCATGAGCGAAATGTCCAGCTTTCTCCACATCGGGGACATCGTGTCCCTGTACGCCGAGGGCTCGGTCAATGGCTTCATCAGCACTTTGGGGTGAGTGAAACGAGCTGGAGGGGGACGCGGGCGGGCGGGGGTGCCGTGGGCCCTGGTGCCAGCTGCGTGCGTCTTGCCACCGCCGCTCCCCGACAGAGAACCTGGACGTCCCCACCCCCAAGGAGCTGGGGGACGGCTCTCCTCCTTTTACAGAAAGGAAGTGAAGTGTTTGCTCAGGTAGGAGTCTGGCGCCCGGCCGGAGCTGGCAGGAGGCGCCCCCCTCGAAGCCTCCACCCTCCCGCGCACGCCTTTCTTCGGAGGGGGTGGATGGGGCGGAGGGGGCGAGACTTCCTCTGCAGGTGGTCGCGGGGGCGGGCCGGTGGGTGGCTGGAGCCTGAGCTGGGGAAGGGTATCCGGGCCTGGACGTGCTCGGCTCTGGGGGTGGGGCGGAGCTGTGGGGTGGCAGCCTCAGCTCCGAGCCCTGAGTCCTGTTACCGATGTTGTGGTGCTTTTGAGGGGTCGCCTCTTCTCCTCACAGTTGTCTCCCTGTGCCGCCCCCCTTCAGTAAGAGTGTCTTCTCAGTCCTCTCCTTCCAGGCGTCCCGGGTCCTGGCCAGCTGCCCCGCTTCTTTCTCCCCGCTCTCGCCAATTTCCTGCGCAGGTCATCTGGCGCCCCTGGGTCCTTGGTCCCAAGTTGTCTCCAGCACTTTACAAACATTAATTAATTCTGGCCGCCACCCCCCAGGGTCTGGGCTGGATAAACAGGGAATCAATTCATGTCTCTTGCTGTAGCAAGGGTGGGCAGGGGAGAAATTCGGCAGAGAGAATGGGTTTATCTTCAGAGAAGCAGTTGGGTGAGTCGCTGAGGATGGGGAGTAGAGTGGGCTGTCACCTGGCTCCCCTGGTCTCTTGCAAGGTTGTTGGCAGTTAAGCTTTAGTCTTGCTGGATAGGGACTGGATTGTGGGTTTGGAGGGCTGGCTCTGCCAGCAGGGGGTTCCCATTGGGAACCCCAGCGTGCCCTGCTTGCCATACTGCAGCACCCTCCAGGGCTCTTTTATTCCCCTCCCCATTCAGATGTGGAATCCCTGGCCACTGGTCGGTCCACTCCCACTGGATCTGACTTCTGGCCAGTTCCCGAGAGGATGGGGGTGGAGCCGCATCTGGGCCAGCATCTGTGCAGGCCTCCTGCAGAGAGCCATGACCAGGCCCTGGCTTCCCTGAGGCCAAGGCCTGCACACAGCAGGTACATAGTGAACACTTGTGATGCTGAGGGAAGGAGGAGAGGGTGGCGGATGCGAGAGACATGGGGGCCAATGGTGGCAGTCTCTTCCTAGTATCTGAACAGCACTGGGGACTTTCGGGAAACGACTATCTCCTCTGTTGCTTAGTGCCTGGCTCAAGGCTGAACACATAGCGCGTGGTTTTTAAGCACCTGTGAGATTGAACGGAACCAGGGAAAACATCTTACTCTTCCTTCCCCTGCCCTCATATAGGGCTCATTCCCTCATAAGGGATTCCCTCTGTTGCCCCCTAAGCTAACTTGCACCTTGGCTCTTCCTGCCCCAGGAACTGCTTGATCCAGTCCGTGCTGATCCTGGGGCAGGTCCTGGTGACCTCTGAGAGCCCCTCTACCCCGGGGTGCACCTTCCCTGGGCAAACACCTCCAACATCTCCTGACTTTCCACCCACCCTTCCGGCCCAACATGTGCAGGCCCCCGCCTTAATTTTCGGGGTTTTTGTCACCACCTTCTTCATACTGAAGCTCCAGATGCCCCACACTACTCTCTGTTCCCGCGGCCTGGCCCAGGCTCTCGGCCTCTTTACCTTTGTTCCTGTGTTGCTCCTGCCCTTTAGTCAGTCTCCACCTGGGTAAATCTGTCCCACCCTCTAAGATCTAGTGCAAAGTGGCCTCTTTTGAGAGATACAACTTCCCCCACGCCCCAGGGCAGAGTTAACCCTTTCTCCTCTGTGCTTTCAGACTGCTTTGGACAGACTGCTCTCTGGTGCTAATCGCGTCATTGGAGGTTTCCCTGTAGGCCTGTCTAGTGCCGGGCCCTTTACCAGGATTAACTAATTAATCACACCATTCATGTATTCTGCACAAACACAGGCACTGCACTGGGTACTGGGGACTGGGCGGTAATGCGCCTGTGCTTGTCACCTCTGAGGAGCTTAGAGTCAAGCAAAGAAGGATTTGTAAGTGATGTAAGTTGTTGATACTCAAAGTATAGTCATCAGTCCAGCAGTTTCAGCATCACATAGAAGCTTGTTAGAAATGCAGACTCTCAGACCCCATGCCCAGTTCTACTGAATCAGAATCTGCATTTTAATTAGACCCCCGGGGCACTGGTGTATTAAGGTTTGGAGGTGCTCTAAGTGGTTCTCTGTCTGCCCAATCCTCCTTAGAATCTTTCTGCCTCCATTTTCAACTCTAGGTCTCCTCTGCCTTTCCCAAGGCTGTTGGTGCCCATGTCTGAACCCGGAGGCTGATTTGACTGAGTACCCAGGCTAGGTCAGTGCCCAGTGTCCAGGAGGTGCCCAGCAAGGGCTGGTCAATGAATTTTTGGAAGACAGGGGTGGCCTTTGTGGGCAGGTGGGCCAGGCCAGCTGGGGAGATGGGAAGGGGGCATTGGTGGGAGAGGGAGGCTGGGGCAGCCTTCAGATTGCGGCCAGAGCTCTGCAGTTTGAAGTAGAGGAGGCCAATTAGAGCCTCCTAGATAATTAGAGCTTCTGGTGAAGATTGTACGTTAACTCTGGCTTGGGAGGACGGGAGGGGTCTGGGGAGTGGCTCCTGGGGTGGTTGAGACTGCTGGCTTGTTTTGGCAGGAAAGCCTGGCCAGTGCCACTGCCTTGCCCCTCACCCCAGGTGGCAACAACAGAGGCCAGGGCTGGAGCTGCTGATCAGGGCCACCAAAAGGCGGATTTAATGTGGCTTCAGGCCACAGTTCTGGGAAGAACTGGCCTTAGGAACACATGGTGTGGACCCTTCAAGATCTTCCAGTTCCATGAAGATCTCTTTTGAGTGCCCAGAGGGGCAGCCCGCACCCACAGGGAGTAAGCTCGGGGAGAGCAGGTGAACTGGGTCTTGAAGTTGATCTCCTAACATTTATCAAAGTGCCTCTGCCCACCGTGGCTGGGCCACGGAACACCATTTGGGGGCTCTCAGGGCCTCTGGATCACCCCAGGCTCGGTGATCACAGTGAGCAGGGTCAGAAGGGACCCCTGTCTCTTCCCCATGGAGTTCCCTGTCTACCTTCCAGCCTGACCTGCTTCCCTCAGAGGCCCAGGAAGTATGGGGGGAAATGTAGAGGAAGGCCCAGGTCCCCAGGGTCAGGGTCCTTGGGTTGGGAGCCTCAGGGGCATGGCTCTCAGGAAGGGTGTCTGTCTCACCACTAACCTGCTGGGTGTTTTTGACAAGGCCCTGCCTTCTTGGAGTGTGTTTCTGTCAGCCTGCATGGATCCGAGGTGCTCTGGCTGTGCCTGAGAATGTCCTGCGGGTCTTTAAAAAAAATCCCAGCTCCCAAGTCCCAGGCTAGGCTAGCTGTATCGATGCCTCCAGTGAGGGGTCTGGGTGTGGGATTTTTAGCAGCTGCCTGGGTGATTTTAATGTGTACCCAGGGTCTGGACTGCTGACCTGAGGGCCCGCCCAGGCTGGTGGGCTGTGGGGAAGCCTGTCTGCTGCGTCTGCCTGTCCCTTGGCCCGGAGATCCTGTCTTTTTGCTCTCATCAGATTTCATTAAATCATTCAACAAACATTTATGTGCCTACTGTGTGCCCGGCACTGTTTTAGGCCCTGGGCAGTCAGTAATCAAGACAGTTCCAGCTTGTTCCATTCTGTGCAGTGGGGAGTTGGAAGAGATGGTCTGTAAGGGCCCTTTGAGCCTTAAGTCTCCAAGACACATGTAATTCCAGGGGGGTATTGCCCCTCCCATGCTGACCGCATTGCCTGGGCAGATTTCAGACCTGCCTTGGCTTTCACTTAATTGTGATTTCACTGGAATGAGATGTTACACTTCTGTTCTGTACCCCAAGGCAGGGTCTTGGCCTCAGCTACGCTGATCCATGCAACTCATTTTTTGAAAATATATTTTTTTCTGATAAAATGTGAAAAACTCAAATAAAAAAATTATCTGTAATACCACTGCAACTTATATTAACACTCTATATTGATCTTCTAGCCTTTTATATGGAAATGAACATTTACAGATGATATCAAACTGTACATATGGCTTCGTATGCTGTCTTTTTTCAGATACAGTAAGCTGTATTTTCTCATGCCGGCACACTACTGTTACGGCTGCATAGCATCCCATAATATGCTGTGCCTTAATTTATTTAAGCATTAAATAAGCATTAACTCTGGTATTCAGCATTCAGACTGCTTCTAAATTTTTGCTGTTACAAACCATTTGCCCTGAACATCCTAGTCCATACATGCCGGAACTCTTGTCCAGTTATCCTCTCGGATAAATTCCCAGAAATGGAGATCAAAGAGAACATACGTCTTTTACCTCATTGGCTCTCTCTAACTTTGCATGTTTCTCTGGTGGTGGAGGGGGCTGGAAACGAAACTCTGTGCCACAGAAGGTCTGACCCATGTCACATGTCTGTGAGTGTGGCCTGGGGGCTGGGGAGTAAGACCAGCCTCCGCCCTGGAGGTTGGCCAGGTCCCAGGCAGCACCAGGGTGTGAGGGGTGGGGGTCGAGTGGAGAGAGGCACGGTGAGGGGGTTGGCTGAGGATAGAGCCCGAGCGTCCACCTTGGGACTCCAGGGTCTCAGGCTGCTTCCAGCTCCGTGGCTTAAAAGAATCCTGCTGTAGCCACTTGCTCACACTCTGCCCTGCCCTACATTCCTGACCCCATGTCCCCTCCCTGGCTTGGCTCAGTGGGGCGGTGGCTTGGGTTGGGGGTGGGGAGATTTGCTGAATTTTAGGGTGGGGCCACACCAGCTTTCTGCTCTCAGCTTAGGGGGAGGTTTCTGGGTTTCTCTGCACACACGGCTGGAGTCCCTGCATGTCCACCTCCAGCCTTGCTCTCTAGACTCCACCCCATGTGAACTGGGGGACCCTTCCCTGGGAATGCGGGCTGTGTGAGTGGAGGCGAGGAAACCTGAGGGGGAAGGGAGGAGAACAGAGCCCAGATTTCCACCAAGTTCATCACAGGCCTCTGAATGTGAGCTCTGAGCCCCCTGGGTATGTCAGGCCCATCACACCAGGGGCACAAGTGGTACCCAGCATTTGAACTTGTAGTCACAAGTCCCTGCAGTCAGCACCCCAGGAGCCTGGGGTCACATAGCAGGGTTCCGTGGAGAGGAGCTTGCAGGGCCTTTCAGACCAGGGACTGAGAGAGAGATTGTGGGGGCAGAAATGAGGCTGGGCGTTCACAACACAGCGAGCCAGAGTGTGGGCTGGGGATGGAACCGGGTGGGGCCACATTAACAGAGGGATTTCCACTTGGGAGACAGGCAGGAGGGACTCATTGCAGCGGCTTCTGTGAGGCAGTAAATGATCATAGTTGTGTGTTTTTTGGCGGCAGGTGGGCAGAGCCAGAAAGGGCAGCAAACACAAATCTCAGCCCAGGGGCGGCTGCAGGTGCTTGAGGCAGACACCTGCGCAGATTTGGTTCGCAAATGCCTCTCCCCATCTCTCACTGAGGCAGCCATCGCTCCTCCCTCCGGCCTGCAGGACAGCCACCTCCCGTATCTGAGTTAGAAATTGATGACTGCGGGGGTGGGGGTGATACAGGTCACGGGAGGGAGAATTAAGTCTGTCTGAGAGATGATGATGGCAACAGGTAGACTTTACAGATCATTTACAGTGGGAGACTCTGGCCTTCATCTGTGCTGTCACTTTGACCCTCTGCCACCAACCTGGTCCATAAATATAATTCAGGAAAAGTAAAGAGAACCATTTAGAACAGCTTTCTGCCCACTATCTAGACTTAATCATTGCCCACATTTTGTCATATTTGCTACATCTATTTTTTGCTGAAGTATTTTATGGTAAATTACACACGTTGCATCTTTTTGCCTCTAAATACTTCATTATATGTCCCTAAGAAACAAAGGTGTGCTCCCGTGTAACTGCAGTGCTGTGATCACATCAATTAATAATTCCCTAATAGCATCCAGTGTCCAATCCATGGTCAGATACGCCCATCGTCCTCAGTCTGTCTTTGACCACTGGTTTCTTTTAATCAGGAGGCTGTCAGGTCCACACGTTACATTGGTTCTTATGCCTTGTAAGTCCCCTTTAAGAGACTTAAGTGGCGCCCTGCCGCCACCTCCTTTCCCACTGGGACAGTGATTCCTGAGAAGGCGGGGTTATGCTGTGCGAGGGCTCACTTTCTGGATTGATTTGGCAGGGCTGCTTTTGTTTGGAGGTGGGCAGGCCTGGCCTGAGGATCTGCCCTGCCGGGCTGACGGTCTAGCAGTGGGACAGCCTGACAGTCCAGTCGGGGTTATGGGGAGCAGGAGAGGCCTGCGCAGGCTGGCACCCTGGTTGCGCCTCTTCTCTGTCTCTTCTCAGCTTTCCCTCTCATCTCCTGCTCCCTGTCTTCTCTTTGGCTTTAACAGATGTATCTTCCCGGGTACCCAGCAGTGCTGGAGACTGACCCCAGGACTTGCCAGAGCCCACCCAATCCTGAGAGCTAGAAACCCAGGCCTGAGGCAGAGGCAGGCACCCCGAAGGCTGGCACACTAGCAGGGGCCTTTATTTCTGGTGGGCCAACTTCAGCTGTTTTTGTTTCCTCCATTGCTCCTGGAGAGACCCTTAGGGCTCTCTGAGTGTGCAGCTTACTGCACTTTCTAGACTTCAAGTTCTCTGAAGGCTTTAGCTGTGCTCATTTTTAAATTCCATGTATTCTACATAGTGCCTGGTCCCTCGAGTGGCACAGGGTAGATCCTTGGTAAAGGTATGTAGAGGTAAAGGAAATGGATGCTTTTGCAGGGAAGTGGAAATTAATTTCTTTTTTCCAATGAGCCAGGGACCCCAGCCAGTGAATCTGGGTTCCTCTCCCAACATTCCTACCTCACTCCCACCTACCGGGTGTGACTTTGGGTTTCTGGAGTAGGGGGGTCCCCTGGCGCCCTCATCCACCACCAGCCCATCCCAGCGTTCTGACAGTGCCTGCTGTTCGGAGTGGCCTCCCAGCACTGGCCTGGATCTGTGGAGTGGTGGCCAGTGCCCAAGGCTGGAAGTCAGGAGACCTGGGGTCCGGAACTGGCTGCTCCATTAACTGTGTGACCTGCATCGGTTCAGTTTCCCCTCCATAGCCCAGTTTCCACAGCTGGTGAGGGAGTGGGGTGTGCAGGGTGCCAGGCAATTCCGCTAGTCTGTGAGTTCCCCCTCCCATGGCTGCTGAGGGTGGGGCCGGTTTTGATTCAGGCACCTTGATAGTCACCTGCCCTGCTTCTATCTCGCTCCCTTCCTCCTCCTCCTTATCTAATCTTTCCAGACTGCACTGACCCGCCCTGCTGCCTTTCCCATGGCCCCCCCCTGGATCTCAAAGTCCATCTCGGGCCAAATGGGGCCACCCAGGTCCTGGGATGCAGCTGTTTTCCCTTCCTCCCTCAGACCAAAGTCTTGGGGTGCAGACCCCATGGGCATTTCACAGACAGCACTCTGTTCTGTATCCTTCTAGGGCAAGCTGTAAGCCAGCTCCTCGCTGGAGCGTCAGGGACGGCCCTGCCCACAGGCCTCCAGCCAGGACCCTTTTCCTCTGAGCCCCATCCTCCCTGCCCCTCTGCTGTTCACATTGGTCTTGTGCCTCCCTGTGGAGGGAAGGTTCCACAGCAGGGACTGTCCTCAGGGCTCCTGAGCCTCTGCTGGCTGGCCCTGAATGGGGGGAGGGGACGTGCGATGCACAGGTATGGGCTTGGCTCCTGTCCTCAGGGCACTCAGGGTGGTGGGCATGAGGTTCTGGAGGCTGGGGACCAAGCACACAGTAGGCTCGCAGTAGTGTCTTGCGGAATAGACGTGGGCTGTGTGTGTGCCCTCATCTGACTGCCTGTGGCTCAGGGCGCTCCTTCCACGCTGTGGGCCTCATGGTGGACTGGGGTGAGAATGGAAGGAGATACTGGATGTAAAACGATTTATAAACCTTAAAGGGCTCTCACAGTGGAGGGAAGTTTTTCTAATGTGATCCTGGCCGGGGTTCCAGCCCTTAGATGGGGGCAACGCCCATGCTGCGAATGGGCAGGAACCCCTCAGGAACCGAGCGCGGCCTGGACGGCAGCAGAGATGGGGCTCCGTGGTGCGAAGGCGTGGAGGCGGGACGGTGACATCAGTGGGCTGCCTGCGGGGCAGGAGTAGACCTGCGGGAGCGAGGGTGTGTGCTGCGCCGCAGCCGCTTTCCCTTGGAGAGCTCGGCTCTGGGTCCAGCGCCAGGTGCTAGTTTAATAAACACAGTTGCCCCGCATGCCGGAGAGCTGGGGGTGGCTAAGACCAGGGACGCTGCTGCCGCCAGCTGGGGAGGGGTCCCCCAGGGCCGCCCTCCGCGGACAGCCGAGCCGGGACAGGAGGAAAGCGCGGGCGCAGGCGGCTCGTCTCCCGCCCCGCCCCGGGCGCGCCCGCGGAGGCTCGGCGTCCTGGCGGCCGCTGGCAGTCGGGGGCAGGCCGGGGCTGGCCTCGCCCTCCCTCGGTGGCGGCGGCTGCACGTGGGGCGGCGAGTTTCGCTTCGCCGCGGGGGCGGGCCGGGCGGGCTCACCGGGCGCCGGGCGACCTCCGGACCCTGCTGTCCCGCCGCGGAGCTCAGAACCGCTCCTTCCATACAGCTGCCGGGGATCTCGGCTAGGGGATCTTGGCCTCGGCTCGGGGATCTTGGCCTCGCTCTCTGAGGCTCCTCCTCCATCAAAACTTACCTGTCTGGCTCCCGGGGCCCTCGGGCTCCTCTCTGGCCCCAGGGCTCCCATCTGATAAGGACTTTCTGCTTATCTGTAAATACTTCTCCCGACTCTCCTCCCGCCAGCACCTTCTTGGGACGCCTCAGTCCTAATGAGTATGTACAGGAGAATGGAGAGAAGGGCTGGGGGGCACCTTGGGACCCTGCAACATCCTGCCAGAGGCCACCTTCTTTGCCTACACACACCAGATGGGGCTGTGCTAAACACCAGGGGGAGAACAGATAGAGGAAGGCAATGTGTCACCCCTTGGAGGGGGGTACAGAATGGAGCCCAGTTCCCAGGCCACACTAGTTCCCTGTTATGCTGGTCTCGGACCCAGGAGGACACTGGGAAGGTCCCATCTCTTGCCTCTCAAGTCCTCACTGCTGACCCATCTCGTACTTGCTTCCTCCCAGAGCCCCGCCCTGGGTGTTCGGCCCCACTGCAGGGCTTGCTTCTCTGCTGGGCCCACCATTCCCAGTCCCTCTCCGCTGCAGATCTGGGATGTTTTCCTTCCCAACCTTGTTTAGAATTCTCCTCCTGGACGCCATGCCCCGCTCCTGATCTGTCCCTTCTCTGAGTGGCTTCAGTTTGCACACCTAGTTCGCAGGCCGCTGGACCTGGGGAGGGGCCCAATTGGAGACCGCAGGCTTCAGCAGCTGTACAAGCGTGGGCGGGGACAGGTGGACACCCGCCTAATGACCAGGCGGGTTTGAGCCAGGGCAACTAGGAAATGCACTTTGGCATCCAAACTTGCATGTCTTCCCGGCATGTGCGACCCAGACCAGGAGTTCCCAGGGGAGGTGGTGGGGTCTGGGATGAGGATGGGTTTTTCCTCAGAGTCTCTGAGGAAGGCGACTCTGTAGCTTCTTCCTCCTTCCTCTGACACAGGCCTGCGCACCGGCCAAGATGGGGGTGCGGGGGTTCCCCCATCCTTTCTTCAGCCCTACAACCTCCCTGCTGCCCTGTGCTCCAGCACCCCTGGCAGTGCCAGGTCCCAGGCCCTGGCCAATTGTCTTCTCCCCACCCTGCCCCCAATCAAAATTCATCCATCCTGGGTCCCCTCCCCTCAGGGCTTAGCTAAGAGACTGCCAGCTAGTCTGATTCTCTGTCTCTCGGGACAGTCTATGAATTATTCAGGCTCTGAGCAGCTCCTGCTGCTGCTTTCACACCTCCTCTGATTGGCCAAGCTCTGACCTCTCCCTTCTCTGAATTCGGACAAAACCCCGGACAAAACCCGCAGCTGGCACCACCGGTTGGCACCAATGCATATTCTTTATATTATTACTCTTCTGAGTATGTGACTTGTCTTTCCAACGACATTTTAAACTCCCTGGGTCTGGGACCTTATCTTTTGCTTCTTGTGTACTTCACTCCACAGCTAGTAAAGTTAATTAATTCACTTTATGTGTATTTCCTGTGTCCCTGCTTCTCCACCAGGCAGTGGTCTAGTGCTGGGGACACAGCAGGGACACAAACAGACACATCCCTGTCCTTGTGGAACTTACACCCCATGGTGCAGGGATGAGGGATAGTAAAGGAAATGAGTGAAATGTATAGCCGGCCAGGGGGTGATACGTGCTAGGAGAACAATTAGGGAGGGCTAAGGAGTGCAGAGGAAGCAGTTTACAATTTTAAAAGTAATGGGGAGGGAGGGTCTCCCTGGAAATGTGTCACCTGAGCTGAGATCTGCAGATGAGGGTGTCTGGAGGTGGAGGATTCCAGGCAGAGGAAAGAGCCAGTGCCCAGTCATCTGCGGGGGGCAGGAGCCGACTGGGCAAGGGGTAGGGGTGGATTACGGGCGTCTTTCAGGCCATGTGAGTTCTTCTTTGGTTTCAGTCTGAGATGGGTGGTTCTGGAGGGTTCTAAGCAGAGTGCTGGCCTGATTTGACTTACCTTTTAAAGGGATCCCGCTGCTGCTGTGTGGGGAACAGGCTGTAAGGGGGTGGGGGGGAACCTGGGAGACCAACGAGAGGAGGCAGTTACTGAAATCCGGGGTGAGAACCGGTGGGGACAGGGTGTGGTGGAAGTGACTGACAAGAAGATGTCAGATTTGCATCTGTTTTGAAGACAGAGCCCACAGGATCTCCTGACAAGGGTAGGCGTGAGATGTGAGGCATGAGCAAGAGAGGAGCTGAGGAGTGGTCGAGTTTTGGCCCCTGCTGTTGGAGGGGAGGAGTTGCCATTACTAGTGTGGGAGGGAGGGCTCTGAGAGGAGCACATCCCAGCGAAGCCCCTGAGCTCAGTTTGCACCTGCTGAGTTTGAGATGCCTGTGGACATCCCAGCAGAGCAGGCAGTTAGGTCTGGGAGCCTGGGGTTTGGCAGCGGAGTAGGAGGTGGGAGTTCTCAGTGAGTGTATGAGTGCTGCCGCCTTTGCGCCATGGGTGTGGCTGCGACGACCAGGGTTGGGAGTGCAGATGGAGAAGGCAGGGGGGCTGGGACTGAGCAATGCCATGCGGAGGCTGAGAGAGGAACAGAGACTGAGGCCCTCTCTCCCCTGCTGTCGTCATGAGGTGCTCTGACGCCGGTGCATTGTCCGGCTCTGCAGATTGTTAACCTCCCCATGCTCTGGTTTCCCTGCCTGCAAAATGGAAATAATAACAAAGTAGAATTAGAAAATCAAGTAACAGTACAGGAAAGCGTAAGGCAGTTAGTTGTCCAATTCTCTGTGGACGCCAACTGGATGTCCTACAATTTGCTTCAGTTCCAACACTATCCGCCTAGAGTTAGGGTCAGAGCCCGCAGGTTGAGGGCCCAGTCTCCAGGGCTGCCGCCACTTCAGACACCAGTCGCAAGTCTGAGCCTCCAGTGCTTCCGACCGACCAGCTATAAATTAGGGGTTCCCACAACCCCCTCTTCATGTTTGATAATTTGCTAGAATGGCTCACAGAACTCAGAAAAACATTTACTTACTAAATTACTGGTTTCTCGTAAAAGGCTACAGCTCAGGAACAGCCAGACAGAAGCAATGCATAGGGCGAGGTATGTGGGAAGGGGCTGGGGGCTCCCAGGCCCTCTGCGGGGGCACCCTGCTCCCAGTACCTCCGCACGTTCACCAACCCAGAAACTCTCCCAGCCTGGCCCTTTTGGTTTTCATGAAGGGTTCGTCACGTAGGTGTGCTGGATTAAACCATTGGCCGTTGGTGAACCAACTTAGCCTTCAGCAGCTCTCCCCTCCCAGGAGGTGGTCGTGACGGGGGTGTTGGGGCTGAAAATTTCAACCCCCCAATCACATGGTGAGGTCCCAGCCTCTCCATCCTTAGGGGCTTTCCAATTGTTAGCTCATTAACACAAATTCAGGTGTGGTTGAAGGGGGCTTGTCATGAACAAACTCAAACCCTTTAATCTTTATTGTTCCTGAGCTATTTCAGGAACTGGAAACAAAAATCTAAATACTATAACAAAAGATGCTCTTATCGCTCTTATCCTTATCACTTAGGAAGTTACAAGGGCTTAGGAACTCTGGCCAGCAGCCAGGACAAAGGAAGATCAAATATGTATTTCTTATTGTATCTTAATACTTTGCATTGTGCAAAGTGCTGGTGATTCCAAAGAGAAAAACCACAGGGGTCCCATCCCCAGGAGACTCAGTGTGGACACAGCAGGTATAGAAGTAGAAGGAGACACAGCTGCGGGAGAGGCCAAGACCAGGAGCTGTAACTTGGGGGAGGGAGCCCCACAGAGAGGGACGCACTGGCCGAGGAAGGCCTTGCAGAGTAGGAGAGAGGCGCCTCTAGAGAGATGAGCGCTCTGTGGACCTTGGGGGTCAACTGGAGGTTTCATACAGTTGGAGCAAGGAAATTGTGCTAGGGAGTGGGTAGAGGTCAGATCACAAAAGACCTTGTTAGCCAAGGAGGGGGTGTGCAGAAGGATCATGGGCTTTGAAATCAGCTCTGTGACTTCAGGCAAGTTATTTAATCTTCAGACTCAGTTTTCTCCTCTGTAAAATGGCACTAATGGCTGTCCCCTTGTTGGGAAGTTGGTGAGAATTCAGAGGCAACAGATGTCAGGGTGCCGAGATAGAGCTGGCCTTTGAAATGGTGGGTGATCGTCACCACTTCATCCTAGAGGCTGAGGGGCGTGGAAAAGTTTTAGATGCAGGGGTGGGTGGTGGCTGGGTGGTTGGAGAGTATGGCACGGGGCCTGGCTGAGAGAGGGAAGGTGTGAGACCTCCCTGTCCTGCCTTTGAGACCTGAAGACTCAGGCCCCTGGTTTGACGTCTCATAAGCTTCTCTTATCTGTCTGTCTCTCTTCCTTTTTATCTTTCTTTCCATCTGTCTGTCTCTCCCCCTCCTCTCTCGGCCTTTGTCTCTGGGTCCCTTTCCCTCCCCCATCTGCCCACTGGCCTTTTGGTGGGGGCGGCAGGTCTCAGGGCTGTGACAGGAGTTTCATCGGCAGTGTGCAGCAGCCCCGGCTGCAGCCGGGTCCCAGGGGGTCGGCGTGGGCTGGGTGTCTCTGGGTTCTTTGAGGGGTCCTCCCACCCTCACCCAAGAGAGCTTGCCTGGTGGAAAGTGGTGGAAAGAAAAAATAGAAAGAAATGATCTGAACAACTAAAAATATATATGTATAGAAAAAATTAGCCGGGCATGGTGGCGCCTGCCTGTAGTCCCAGCTACTTGGGAGGCTGAGGCAGAAGGATCGCTTGAGCCCAGGAGTTTGAGGTTGATGTGAGCGAGGCTGATGCCACGGCACTCACTCTAGCCCGGGCAACAGAGGGAGACTCTGTCTCAAAAAAAAAAAATCAAAAAACAAAGTGGTGGAAAGAGAAGCGCTTGATGGTGGGGGCTTGGCAGTGATGCAGGCAGTCTTTTAGGGGGCTTGGGGAAGTCTCACTGGTGCCCAGGAATCCCCTCCTCCAAGGGAGGGATGCTGTGGGGACATGGGTCTCTTCGGTCCCACTGATGGAGCTGCCTTTTCCCCCAGGCTGGTGGATGACCGCTGTGTGGTGGAGCCGGCGGCTGGGGACCTGGACAACCCCCCTAAGAAGTTCCGAGGTAAGGCCCCCCGTCCCAGGCTGCCTGTCCTGGGCCTGGGACTGAATTTCTTCAATCACCTTCGGCCCCAGTGGCCGGGTGGATGAGGCGCTGCCCCGCAGCCTCGCTCTGTTGGCAGTGGAGCCCCCTTGACCCGCACTGCCAACACCCTGGCACAGACACACCTCTGCCTTCATTTTCTGGGGCCACACCTCTCAGGGGCGCACCTACTCCTGGCCAGGGAATTCTCCCTGAACTCCCCACCAGCCACAGGGCTTTCTTTGTCTGCAGGACTGGGCGTCATCTGAGGGAACAAGGGTGGGAAATAGAATCGCCTCGGGCTTTATAGGAGGCCAAGCCGAGAGCCCCTCCCTGTGCCTCAGTCTCTCCTCTGGACAGAAGGGGATTGGACTAATGGGTCCGTGACCCTGGTTGTGTCCTCAGCTCTGCCCCGCTGGTGACTCCTGTGCTCGGGGGGGCCCCTGGAGCCTAGCCCGGCTCTGCGTTGCGACCTAGGGCCAGTGGTCGCTGGGCTCCTCGGCCCGGCCCAGCATCCCTGAGGGCTTCTGTGAGGGTCGAGCGATATCCCGGCTGTCACTGTGCCAAGCCAGGGTGAGGTGCTATTGTTGCGATTACCTGTGAGGGATGAGAGGGCCTGACAGGCAGGCAGGTCCTGGGTGTGGCGGGCAGGGCGGGGCAGGCAGGAACACGCCAAGCCTGCCCCCACCACGTCTGCTGTGCGGCTGCTCAGCTCAGGGGGGATTAGCCGAGGTTGTCCTTGAGAGGGATGCTGGAAGGGGGGTGGGATCTAAGACAACCGTGAAGCCCCTCGGCTGGCTGGCTGCTGCCGCCCGTCAGCCTGCGGGACGGGGCGGGGTTCCTCTCCTCCTGAAGAGGGGCCCACGTCTGCTGTTTTCTTCCCGCTTCCATCACATGGGCATCCGAGTGGGGGCTTTCCGGGCGGGGGGACATGTGGGTGCCCCTCACTGCCATAGACCCCTCAGCCTATCCGCCTGGCCCTGCCCTTTCCCTCACCCCTGCCCCTTCCCGTCTCCCACTTCTCCCCAGCCACACCGCTTCTCCCTGCTGTCCTCGTGTTTGTCAGCCACGCTCCCACCTCTGCCCCCTGCCTGGAATGTTCTTACTCCAAGTGTCCATGGGACTCGTGCTCAGCAGCCTCAGGCTTCAGGGGGTCCTTTCCTGACACGCAGCATGAGAGTGCCCGTCTCCCTTCCTGCTTTACTTCTCCCCATGGCACGAATCTGCCGTGCTCCACGCATTTTAATTATTCTTTGCCACTTGCCTCCCTCACTGGAATGTCAGCTCCTCCAGGGCAGGGCGGGCAGGGATTTCTGTTGGTTTTGCTTGTTTACTGTCTGACCCGCAGTGTCTGCCACATGGTGGGTGCGGGCACACACGTGAGGGATAAATGCATGCACTGGCCCCTCCCGCTCCCTCCTGCCCCTGCCCCCTCTCTCAGGCCTGCCCGTGTCCCACTGACGTGACCCGCCCAGAAGTCCCCTGGCTGAGCTCAGCCTGGAAGCCACTGGGCCCAGGCTCTGCGGGTTTCAGGGTGCTCGTGTCGGCCCCCTGCCTGGAGGCGCGGGTCTGATCGCACCTGCCCTGGGTCCCTGAGGCTGGGGCAGGTAGAGACTGGTGGCCTGGCCTCTCCTGAAGCCGGAAGGAGGAGAGCTTTGAAGAGGCTGTTAGAGGAGGGATTAGGGGAGTTCCTGGGAGGAACTTAGTGAGAGAGAGAGTGAGGAGGGGCTGAAGGGTGGGCTCTGCCAGGGCAGGGAGGGGCTGGGGGCTGGAAGTGGAAGGCTTGCGTGGAGGTGTGTGCAGGCAGCTTTGTGGTGTGACAGGCTGGTGACAGGGAGGTGGGTGTGGCTGAGGAGCATTCGCCCTAGGCTGCCAGTGGACAGAGTTTGGGGCCAATTTTTGACAACAAAAAAGCCACTTAGCAGAACAAATGCTCCATTGACTTCCTGCCCTCCTCCCCGCCGACTCCTTCCCACTCCCCCTTCTCTTCCTCTCCATTTCCCCACAGCCTGTGGGCAGGGCTCACCCCAGGATTCCTGGGCCACCCTGGGGTCCCCACGGCCTCCTGGGGCCCAGCCAGCAGAGTTAGGTGGAAGAGGGGCTTCCGACTCCATCCTCCCACCCCTTCTCCGCCCAGGGCCCTTTCTCTTTCTCCTCCTGTTGGGCATGGGGAGACCCACAGCTCAGGACTGGTCTCCAGGTCTCCCTCTGGAAGCTCAGAGCTCGCACCCCCCGCCACGGCAACCCCAGGACAAGTGTGTGGCAGTCGCTTAGTGGCTCAGCCTGGGGACAGGTGCCAGGGAGTGCTTAGTGGCCTCCCTCTGTGGACCCCCAGCCCACACCTCCTCTTTGCCCCTCTGTGCTCCAAGCCCAGTTTATTGTCATTGTTATTAAGACATAGTTCAACTCTACACAGAAGTAAAGAAAAAATAACACACCCCCACGTGTGCCCACTGCTGAGCTTTGTCAGATCCTTTTTGCCATGTTTGTTTTAGAGCTTCTTACCTCTAAAGAAATAATATAGCTGCAGCCAAAGCCCCTGCATATTCCTCCCTTCCCCTCTCCAGAGGTAAACGCTGGTCAGAAGTGGGTGTGTCATTCAGGGCCTGTTTCAATGCTTTCGCTATTAGTCCATAAAGATATATCCACGGATACAGGACATTGCCTATTTTTCGAACCCTGTATATTAAAGATGGCCTTCTGCACAAATCTTTCTGCACTTTTTTCATTCTAAACTGTTTTTGAGATTTATTTGTGGCTCTAGTTCACCTAATTGCTACATGCCATTCCACAGGGTGATAAATGGCAGCCCATTTATTGGTGTTCTCACTGGTGGACATTTAGTCCATTTCCTGTTTTGGCCATCGCCCCCGTGCTGTGCTGGGCCTCCTTGGCTCCGGGGCACGGGTTCCTTCGGTGGGTGCCGAGGAGGGGCATGGCTGGGTGGGACCAACGCTCTTTCCTCACAGGAGAAATGACCCTGTTGCTTTCCATAGGGGCTGTCACCTCCACACCCCCAGGCCGAGGGGGCAGCTCCCCTGGCTCTGCCCACATCCTTGCCATGACAGGTTCTGTCCCACGTACACTCCTTCCAGCCTGCCGGGTGTGAAACAGCGTCCTACCGTGGTCTCCGTTTGCATTTCTCTGCCTGCTGGTGATGCTGAACGTCTTTTCACGTTTATTGGCCACTTGAAATTTTGTTATTCTTGTTTTTTCTTTTTATGAAAGTAATATAAATACATGCTCTAGGACCTGGAGGAAAGCCTGGCTCCTCCACCCCACCCTCAGTCACCTCCTGTCCCCCTCTCCAGGTAATTTATCATTAAGGCATCAAAATGTTGTACAAATATACACTGAGAGTCTGCTCCCGGCTGTCCCCGCCCCGCCTCCCCTCCTCCACGGCTGCCCCTTCAGGTGATCACTGTCATTGGTTTCCGTGTCCCCTCCAGTGTTCCTCTGTGCAAATACAAACATATATTCAGATTTCCCCCTTTTCTTACACAAACGTAGCATTCTACATACACTATTCTGTTCTTTGCTGGCTTTGCCCTCTAAATCTGAGTATGGGCAGATCCTACTGGAGATCTTTCTATATTGATGTGTAGAAGTTCGAACTTTCTTTTGTTAAATATATTCGTTTTAATTCCATATCCTGGACAACGATGTGAAAATAGCATTCCTACAAATTACATAGTTTTATGCATTTAATAAAAGTTATTTATTTTTAATTGTGGTAAAATATACATAATGAAGTTTATCATCTTAACCATTTTTAACTCTCTTTTTTTTGAGACAGAGTGTCACTCTGTTGCCCGAGCTAGAGAGTGCTGTGGCGTCAGCCTAGCTCACAGCA
>RJWJ010010831.1:0-45925 GCA_004363605.1 Indri indri | reverse complement strand
GGGTTATTAAGTATGAAATGTCGGATTTCCTTAAGTACTTAAGTTCAACAGTTCGTATCTCTGACATTTCGCTTTGACACATCTTGTTTTATTTTTATGGTGAAGATACATCTTCAGTCTTTCAAACACACATTTTGGTGTGTGATTATCTTTCAAATTTTTTTTAGAGCAATTTTTGTGAAACCATGGGTAAGTCAAAAATTCATGTTAATTTCAAATATTAGTTCCATCATGGAACCACTGCAGTGCAGACAGCTCCAAATATCAACAAAGTGTTTGGGAAGGATGTGGCTAATGAATGCACAGTACCTCAATGGTTTGAGAAGTTCCGTTCTGGTGATTTTAATCTTGAAAATGAGCCACATGGAGTTCCTAAGACCAAGATGAATAATGATGAGCTGAAAGCTATAATGGAAGCGAATCCATCTCAACCCTTTTTGACAATAGCAAGTGTTCAGCACAATGGTTGGATAAAAATAAAATGCCAAAACACAGTCCAAAACGAAATACTCATCCGAAGAAGCTAGTAGTGTCGGTTTGGTGGTCTAGCGCTGGTATTACCCACTACGGCTTCATGAAACCTAGTCAATTGATTACAGCGGATGTTTACTGCACCCAATTGGACAAAATGAGGATGGCTGCGATTAAGCAGCTGTGACTGGTCAATAGAGACAGGACAATCCTCTTGCAAAACAACGCTCACACACACGTCACACAAACAACACTACTCAAACTACAGCAGCTAGACTTGGAAACTCTCTGTCATCCATCGTATTCACCAGAGCCTGCACCAACTGACAACCACTTCTTCCAGGCCTTGGACCACTTCTTGCAAGGAAAAATATTCAATTCTCAACAAGCTGTGGAAAATGTCTTTTGCGATTTTATCGCCACTCGCTCTCCAGGCTTGTTCACTACCGTTAAGAAGGCAAAACTGTGTCGATAAGCTGAGACCCGCAGTCACCTCTTTGCTGTGACTTGGTAGCTGGTGTCTCCTGCAAAAGGAACAGACCCCACCCTTGGAAGCGTGGAGTGGCAAGAGAAGCCGCTTTCCAGGCTGAGACCCACCAGGGTTGCCGATGGCCCTTGGCTGCGATCAGGCCATTGGTATTTCGTACTGAGGGGACTGACCCCACCTCTGTAGGGGCAGAGTAGCAAGGCAGGCTGCTTTCTGGTCTGGGTCTCTCAGTGGCCTTGGGCAGGGCTTCTCCAGCATCCCTGAGGTGTGTATTTCCTACCACCTAGACAAGCCCCGCTCTTGGAGGGGTAGAGTAACGAGGGCAGCCACTTCCTGGGCTGAGACGCCTGGTAGCCCCAGGAAGTGCCCTTCCTCCAGTCCGGTGAGTTATCTTCCCCTCTGGCAGGGCAGACCCCGCCTTGAAGGAAGGGAGAAACAAGAAAAGACATTTTTCGGGTGGGGTATTGCGGCAGTCTCAGCCAATGCCCCTCCCCCAGCCCACCAGAAGAGACTCAGCCCTTGAAGGAAGGGAGAAAGGAGAAAAGTCTCTTTCCCTGTATAACTAGATTGAATCTGCGGGACCTTGGATCTAAGCAAAAGGGGACAGACTGCTGACTTGGTAAAGTGGATTGGTTTTGATCATCTGATAAGATGATACCACAAGGGCTTGCCCTTGGTACCCAGGCTGTTGCCAACTTAGGGGCTTGTGGTCTGGGAAGGAAAATCTCGACAAGAGTCCTTAGCAATTACACCAAGTGACACCCCCAATCAGGAGCTGCTCTGCAAGAGTGGTTTAAGAGCCCTGAATAACATATTAGCAGCTCTCTCCTAGCTGCAGATCGAGCGACCTCTGAAGTATATTCTCTTAGGCTCGCCGATACCTGCTGCTCTTCTCACCCAACCTAAAGTGGTGATAGGGCTCAAGTAACCCTTAGGAGTGGCATGACATTCCCCAAAGACTAAGGCACCTGTATGTCCCATTTGGGGGTTTAGAGCTCAATACAAAGGTATTGGAATACCTTGGTAACCGACTCCTCCACGCAAAATACAAACAACAAAAGAGAGAGTAACCTCATAGCCCAACACAGTGCCTTCCACCTTAACCAAGTGGTCGATAGCAGAGTCACACACACAAGAGTGATCCAACTCCTGGGAGTCTAAGCAAGGGATCGAAACTCACTAATCTCCATAAGAAGAAGGTGAAGACAACAGGTCAGAGATAACCCAACAGGCTAAAACTTCTCTAAGACAATACAGGACCAGAGCACATCTCCCCAGCTCTGCCAAGGAATGTCCCTTTGGAGTCCCAGAATTAAGTCCATAAACCAGTCCCAGCGCCCCTCAGTCCTTGGCAAAGTAGCGTGATGAGAAAGAATCACCGAAAGAACACAGGAAACATGAAAGATCAGAGAGAAAAGTCAACTCCAAAAGAAAATATTCAATCTCCATCAATTGATACCAACTTACACGATATGATTTAATTGACAGAGGAAGAATCCCAAAGATGAACTGTAAGAAAACTCAATGGAATTGAACAGAAAACAGAATCCCAACATAAAGAAAACGCAAGAACGATTAGGGAAATGAATGAAAAATTTTCCAAAGAAATTGAAATACTTTGGAAAAACCAAACAGAAATCTTGGCAATGAAGGAGGCATCCAAGGAACTTCAAAATACAGTGGAAAGCCTCAACAATAGAATGGATCATGCAGAGGACAGAATCTCAGAGCCTGAAGATAATGCCCACATGCTAAACAAATCGGATGAAGAAAAAGAACACAGAAACAAGAGACGAGATGAAAACATAAAAGAAACATGGGATTATGTAAAGAAACCAAATCTTAGAATCGTTGACATCCCAGAGGGAGAAGAAGAAAATTCACAAGGGCTGGAAAACTTATTTGATGGAATAGTGGAGGAAAATATGCCAGGCCTGGCCAGAAATCTTGATATCCAGATACAAGAAGCACACGGAACTCCTGGGAGACTCAATGTGAAAAGGCAATCACATCACGTAGTTATTAGGCTGACCAAAGTAAACACGAAAGAAGCAATCCTCCGAGCAGTGAGACGAAAGCAACAAATAAACTACAAAGGAAAGTCTATCAGACTAACTGCAGATTTCTCAACTGAAACTTTATAAGCCAGAAGGGATTGGGTCTCTATCCTTAATCTACTTAAACAGAATAATGCCCAACCTAGAATTCTTTATTCGGCAAAATTAAGTTTCATCTATGAGGGAGTAATAAAGTCCTTCCCAGAGAAGCAATCACTGATGGAATTTGCAAAGACCAAACCAGCCCTACAGGAAGTACTCAGACCTGCATTACACACCAAACAGCGCAATAGACACTCTTCGAAGTAAAATCATTCAAGAGTTAAAGGCTAGAACGTGGACTTCATGATGGCTCAAGGAGCAAAACAAAACAACAGGATTTCACCCAACAATATGAATGGAAATCTACCTCAAATAAATGTGAATGGCTTAAACTGTCCTCTGAAGAGACATAGACTGGCAGAGTGGATAAAAATCCACAAACCTAGTATCTGCTGTCTACAGGAAATGCACCTAACCCACAAAAATGCCTTCAGGCTAAAGGTCAAGGGATGGAAAACTATCATCCAGGCAAATGGAAGTCAAAAGAAAGCAGGGGTAGCTATACTATGTTCAGATAACATAAGCTTTAAAATAGCAAAAGTAAAAAAGGACAAAGATGGCCACTATATAATGGTGAAAGGGAAGATCCAACAAGAAGAATTAACAATTCTTAATATTTATGCACCCAATGCAGGAGCACCCAGTTACATAAAACCAACATTGTCTGATCTAAATAGCATGATAAACAATAATGCCATAGTAGCAGGGGACTTCAGCACTCCACTGAATGAACTGGACAGATCCTCCAAACAGAAAACAAGCAAAGAAATAATGGACTTAAACAGAGGTCTAGAACAAAAGGGTCTGACAGATCTCTATGGAACATTCCACCCAAATAAAGCCGAATTTACATTCTTCTCATCAGCCCATGGAACTTTCTCCAAAACTGACCACATACTAGGCCACAAATAAGACCTCGACAAATTCAAAAAAACAGAAATTGACCGCCTGGGAACACCGGGTGCCGTAGGCGTTTAAAAAAAAAAAACAGAAATTGTACTGTGTATCTTCTCTGATCACAGAGGTATAAAATTAGAATTCAATTCCAACAGAAATACTAACCACCTCACAAAGTCATGGAAATTAAACAATCTGTTGTTGACTAACTATTGGGTCAAGGAGGAAATACAGAGAGAAATCAAGAGTTTCTTCGAACTAAATGATAACAGAGAAACAAGTTGTCAAAACCTGTGGGATACAGAAAAAGCATACCTGAGAGGAAAACTAATAGCAATAAGTGCTCACATCCAAAAAACAGAAACCTTAGAAATCGACAACCTAACAAACAGACTCAAGGAACTGGAAAAGGAAGAGCAAATCAATTCCAATCCCAATAGAAGAAAAGAAATAACTAAGATCAAAGCAGAACTAAATGAAATTGAGAACAACAGAATTATACAGAAGACCAACAAAACCAAAAGCCGGTTTTTTGAAAAGATAATATTGACAGCCCTCTTGCTAGACTGACAAGAATTCAAAGGGAAAAGACTCTAATAAACTCAATTAAAAATGAAAAAAAGGGAGGTCACAACAGACACCACAGAAATACAAAACATTATTTTTGATTACTATAAAAACCTATATGCCCAAAAACTACATAATGAGGAGGAAATCGACAAATTCCTGGAAACATACAACCTCCCCTAAGTTCACCCAGGAGGTAAAAGAATATCTGAATAGACCAATCTCAAGCTCAGAAATTGGAACAGCAATTGAAAACCTCCCAAAACGTAAAAGTCCCGGACCAGATGCCTATACTTCAGAGTCTTACCAAACAGTCAAAGAACTCATACCTATACTACAGAAATTATTCCACAATATTGAGAAGATGGTATCCTTCCTAACACATTCTATGAAGCCAATATCACGTTCATACCAATGCCAGGAAAGGACACAACAAAAAAAGAAAACTACAGACCAATATCCCTAATGAACATAGATGCAAAAATCCTCAACAAAATTTTAGCAAATAGAATTCAGCAGCACATCAAAAAAATAATTCACCATGACCAGGTGGGCTTTATTCCAGGGGTGCAAGGCTGGTTCAACATATGCAAATCTATAAATGTAATTCACCTCATAAATCAAAGCAAAACAAAGACCATATGATTCTCTCAGTAGATGCAGAAAAAGCATTTGACAAAGTGCAACATACCTTTACGATAAAAACTCTCAACAAAATAGGAATAGACGGCTCATTCCTTATAATTATCAAGTCCATTTATGACAAACCCATGGCTGATATAATACTGAATGGGCAAAAATTGAAACCATTCCCACTTAGAACTGGAACCAGAGAAGGCTGCCAACTATCTCCACTTCTATTCGACATAGTGCTTAAAATCCTCACTCCAGCAATTAGATGAGAGGGTATTAAGGGTGTTCAAATGGGGGCAGATGAGATCAAACTCTCACTCTTTGCTGATGGTATGATATTATATCTAGAAAACCCCAATGATTCATCCAAGAGACTCCTGGAATTGATAAATGAATTCAGTAAAGTCTCAGGATACAAAATCAATACACACAAATCAGAGGCATTCATACATGCCAAAAACAGTCAAGTCAAAATTCAAATCAAAAACACACTACCTTTTATAATAGCCTCAAAGAAAATTAAATATCTAGGAACATATTTAATGAAAGATGTGAGAGACATATACAGGGAAAACTGCAAAACATTAAGAAAAGAAATTGCAGAAAATGTAAACAGATGGAAAAATCTACGTTGCTCATGGATTGGTAGAATCCATATTGTTAAAATGTCCATACTACCTAAAGTGATCTACAGAATTAATGCAATCCCTATCAAAGGACCATCATCATTCTTTACAGAACTAGAAAAAATAATTCTACACTTTGTATGGAACCAGAAAAGACCTCGTACAGCCAAAGCAATCTTAAGTAAAAAGAACAAACTGGGAGGTATCAGTCTACCAGACTTCAAGCTGTACTACAAGGCTATAATATCTAAAACAGCATGGTACTGGCACAAGAAGAGAGACATAGACTTTTGGAAGAGGACTGAGAATCCAGAGATGAAACCATCCGCACATGATAATTTAATCTTTGACAAAGCAGACAAAAATATACGCTGGGGAAAAGAATCTCTTTTCAATAAATGGTACTGGGAAAACTGGATAGCTACATGCAGAAGAATGAAACTGGATCCCCACATCTTACCTCTCACAAAAATCAATTCAAGATGGATAACAGACTTAAACCTAAGGTATGAAACCTTAAGAATTCTAATAGAAGATGTTGGGAAGACCCTTGCAGACATCAGCCTAGGCAAAGAATTCTTGAAGATCCCCAAAGCAATCACCGCAGCAACAAATATAAATAAATGGGATCTGAATCAAATTAAAAGGCTTTTGCACGGCCAAGGAAACTATCATTACAGCGAACAGAAAGCCTACAGAATGGGAGAAAATATTTGCTCTCTACACGTCCAATAAAGGGTTGATAACAAGAATCTATCTAGAACTTTAAAAAATCAACAAGAAAAAATCAAACAACCCCATCAACAAATGGGCAAAGGAAATGAACAGAAACTTTTCAAAAGAAGACAGAAGAATGGCCAGCAAACATATAAAAAAAATGCTCAACATCTCTAATCATTAGAGAAATGCAAATCAAAACCACAATGAGATATCACCTAACCCCAGTGAGACTGGTCTCTATCAAAAAATCCCAAAACAACAAATGCTGGCGAGGATGTGGAGAGACAGGAACACTCTTACACTGCTGGTGGGACTGCAAATCAGTGCAACCTCTGTGGAAAAGAATCTGGAGATACCTCAAAGAGCTAAAAATAGAAATACCACTCGATCCAGCAATAGCACTATGAGGCATCTACCCAAAAGAGCAAAAGATATTCTATAATAAAGACATCTGCACCCAAATGTTTATGGCAGCACAATTCACTATTGCAAGGATGTGGAAACAACCCAAGTGACCATCAATTCATGAGTGGATTATCAAAATTTGGTATATGTATACAATGGAATATTACTCAATTATAAGAAACAACAGTGATCTAGCACCTCTTATATTTTCCCAGATTGAACTTAAGCCTATTATCCGAAGTGAGGTATCACAAGATCGGAAGAATGGACTCCACTTGTACTCACCATCAAATTGGTACTACCTGATTAACACTATGGTGCTCACGTGGTAGTAATATTCTCCAGGGAGTAGGGAGGGGGGGGTAAACTCACAAGTAAAGGACATGGTGAGCATTATAGAGGGGAAGGGAATGCCTCTAACCCTCATTTGGGTGAGGCAAAGACATAAAATGTAACCAAAATGTTTGTACCCTCATAATACCCTGAAATTAAAAAAAAAAATCATGACATGTTCACAGGTCACCAGCAGCAAGTATGCTACAGAAATGATTGAAGGAAACTCAATATGCCTGAAAATCTCAAATGATATCACTCTGATCATGATTTACTGTCATTTTCACACATAAAGGCCAACGTGCTTTCATTTTCTCAAGCTCATGTGTAATTATGGTTTGGCTCGTGTCTTCACAGAGCAGTGACCTGATAGTATCTAGAAAAATAGCAAATACACGCTCAGGCTCAATAAATGTTTTCTGATGGAAAAAAAAACTGTGTCGATAGTTTAGGCACATACTTTAACTGTACTGTTTCTTGTTTGAGATACAATAAACTATACACTTCTGATTTAAAATCAGACATCTCATATTTAATTACCTAATAATACTGACTAAAAACAGTATATATATTATTTCTATACAGCTCAAAATAAGAAAACTAAATACTATATTATCTAGGTTTGCAGACATATGTATTAAAACTATTTTTTAAATCAACAGAATGATTATAACAAAGATAAGGCTAATGGTCACAGGGTGGCAGGGAGGTGGGGGATGAGATAAGGAAGTAGCACACAGTTAGTGTTTACTTTATTATTATGCATATATTTTACATTTATTCTATATGCCCTGAATATTACTTTAAAAAGGAAGTGATTTTTCCGAAGCTTTACTGCTGATTAGTGGAGGCACCATAACAAAGAGGTTTCCAGTCCCATACCTCAAAGAACATCCACAATGCTAGGTACATATTAGGAATTAAACAGACACTTACTAATTCAACATGAATTTCATGACTACTTAAAATCACTAATTCCAAACATGGATTGTATAAATCCATTAATAAGTCTTCTGATTTGATTACATTTGATTTTGATTACATTGCGTTCATTAGTATCTTTGAAACGTTAATGTCTGAATTTCTACAAGAATATTTTAATTTCCCTGCCGTAAAATTTCAAAACAGGTATGTATAATCTGATGCTTTTCATCAAGGTACCTATGTTAACAAATGATTATGACTTTTAAAATAGATTTTATTTGCAGATTTCATTTTCTGAAACTACTCCCTTGCTATGGCTATCATCCTTTGGTTGAATCATTGGCTGTAATAAAGCTGGCACCTAATTCTGCCCCACCAAATTACTATGGTTCTCAAGTATATACATATGAATTATCTACTTACTGCCCCCTACTCTCTCCTAGCAGTGTCACTCAGCCAATCCAAGGGCTGCCTCTCTCTATCCACCATTTTGCAACTAATTGTACTAGTAAGTAGAGATTAGTAAGAGTGTCTTTGGTAAATAATAGCAGGTGGCCACTAGCAAAAACGATGGTGTTGTTCCCTAGGAAGCTTGCCTATAATATTCTAGCATCAACAAAAATCCTTTCCTCCATTAGGGCTGTTAGGTATGAGTTTAATATAATCAGGGTTGAGTTTAATTAATTCTAGAGCATAGCACTGACAAAGGCACGGGTCTATATTTAATCCTCAATCATTCAGGTCAGTGTAAAACTAAAATGTATAACCACTGTTAAAAGACCCTGAATAGCACTTCCTAAAATTTTTCATTGTTCCCATCCAAAGTATAAACAATTCAGTTCAAACTCATGACTATTAAAGGGGAAACTAAAATTTGGGGCAGAGTTAAATGACAAATCAAGAGACGGAGTCCTGAAGAGTAAAACAGACAACAATGCAATAGAAAATAGTCCAAAAAATCCACTCCAAGACTGTGAAGCCTAAATACATAGTACAGAATTATAAAGCTGGAAGAGAACATAGATATAGATCACCCAGGAGCCCTTGCAGTTCACAGATGAGGAAACTGAGGACATAGGTAACAGAATTGAGCCTGGGAACCCATGTTTTTGAATTCCATATTTCTGAACTCCAATTCACTGAAGAGTCTTGGACAAACCACTAACCCTCTCTCTGTCCATTTCCTTAGCTGTAAAGAAAAGGTTAAGCTACTACAAGTCTCAAAAGGTCCTTTACCAGTTCTAGGACTTGCTGAGCCTTACAGACCATATAGCAGCCCAAGCCCTTCATTTTACAGATGGAGAACCTCACAAACTATAGTTATTCATGGTAGGGTCTTTGATTTCTGTCCTATGGACACTTTAGATTTGCTCATTCATCTTCACAAGATCCTAGGACATAAGTGTAATGGTTAAATTTATGTGTCAACTTGACTATGCCATGGGATACCCAGGTATTTGGCCAAGTATAACTATGGATGTGTTCATGAAGGTGTTTCTGGATGACATTAACATTTGAATCAGTAGACTGAGTAAAGCAGATTGTAGTCTGTAATGTGGGTAGGGCCTCATCCCATCAGTTGAAGACCTGAATAGAACAAAAAAGCTGCCCTTGAGTAAGAGAGAACTCCTTCTGCCTTAACAGCCTTCGAGCTGGGACATTGGTTTTTCCTGCCTTAAGAATTAAACAGTGGCTCTTCCCAGGTCTTGAGCCTACCAGCCTTCAGACAGGAACTTACACCATAAGCTCTCCTGGGTCTCCAGCTTGCCAACTGCAGATCTTGGGTCTTGCCATCCTGCATAATCCTGTGAGCCAATTCCTTAAAATAAATTTCCTTCTATATATGTATACATCCTATTGGATGTTTCTCTGGAGAATCCTAATACAATAACCAAATGTGTATAATGAACTAATGCTTATAAAGCACTTAAAACAGTTCCTACAGCTTACGACTCTAGTTTTTGTTGTTATTATATTGGTAAGACAAAGAAAGATAACTTACGACTAAAACAATTCCATAAACCTGTAACATATCAATGAAACCATGGATCAGCAATTCAATGCTCTGATTTAAATAATTATCTCTGCACAGACATCCTAATAGAACACAAATGCCTACACTGAAAATAAAATGAAAAAAAAAGATAAAAAAGAAAACCCATTTTGAATTTTGATCCATATAAAACACTAAGATTGGCCGGGTGTGGTGGCTTATGCCTATAATCCAAGCACTCTGGGAGGCTGAGGCAGGAGGATTGCTCGAGGTCAGGAGTTCAAGACCAGCCTGAGGAAGAGTGAGATCCCGTCTCTACTAAAAATAGAAAGAAATTAGCTGTACAACTAAAAAAATATATATAGAAAAAATTAGCCGGGCATGGTGGCGCATGCCTGTAGTCCCAGCTACTTGGGAGGCCGAGGCAGGAGGATTGCTTGAGCCCAGGAGTTTGAGGTTGCTGTGAGCTAGGCTGATGCCACGGCACTCTAGCCCAGGCAACAGAGCGAGACTCTATCTCAAAAAAAAAAAAAAAAAAAAAAAAAGCTAAGCTAAGATTATTTCCATCTTTGTGTAATAGGGACTTAAATGAGACACAACTATCATTTCTGAATATATGGTATCTCATTAAAATTGCAATAAACTCATAAAAGTAATAAAAATACAACTCAATAAAACTATTTAAAAATTTTTATGAATAAGTATTTGAAAAATATCTAGACAGAAGTTATCAAAAAGACTTACAAAATGAAAAAATATTGAATTAGTAAATACTTCATTTGGTATTTATAGTGGAGTACTTTTTTTTTTTTTAAGACAGGGTCTTGCTGTGTTTCCTAAGATAGAGTACAATGGCATCATCATCTGGGACTACAGGCACTTGCCACCACACCTGGCTAATTTTTTAAATGTCTTTGTAGAGACGGAGTCTCACTATGTTGCTCAAGCTGTGAAGTGAGTCCTTTTTTATTGACATATAATAGTTGTACATATTTTGGGGGCACCTAAAGTGAGTACTTTTAAAATATAATAGCAAATTGCTCAAGAAAGTCAATGTTGTAAATGTGTGTATAACCATGGTAATGCTCATAAAGTTATTAACTACATCAGAGAATATTAAATACCTAAAATCATAATGAAGAGATATGATGTTGTATATATTACAAAACACAGCATGTGAGCCTAGAGGAAATGTCTTCATTTCTAAAGTATGAGTAAAGTTTTTGTTTGTTTGTTTTTTACCAAACATAACAGTGATATCTAATGACTGGCCATCACTCAGTCTTTGATCTCTCGGTCAAGCTGTACAAGTGTATAAATGGGGAATAAGATTAGAAATACAAATAGAAATCATATTTCATTCATTAAGCAAACATTTATTAAGCACATTCTATATGGCAGGCACCGAGGCATTAGGGATATAGCAATGAGCAAAAATAGTCACAGTTCTTACCTTCATGGAGTAAGCTATGTAGAGGGAAGCTAGGTACTAAATAAGTTAGCAAATAAATATAATAAGCAAATGTCAATTGCACAAAGAATATGAAAGAAAGGTTCATAGTGATACGAGAACCTGGGAACCTGGCATTGTCTGAGGGAAGGCTCAGGGACAGTTTCCTTGGGAAACTGATGATTAAGCTGAGCTCTAAGAGGTAAGAGTTGAGGCAATTTACTACAGGAGAGAAGTGTGCCAGGAATAGTATATATAAAGGTCCTGTGGCAGATAGAACACAAAAAAATTAAGAAGATTTTTTGCAGAAACAGAAAAATCCATCACAAAATCCATATGGAATCTTAAGGGACCCCAAATAACCAAAACAAGCTTGAAAAAGACGAACAAAGTTGGAGGTCTCACACTTCCTGATTTCAAAACATATTACAAAATAATATGTAATCAAAGTAATCAAAACCATGTGGTACTAGCATAAAGACAGACATATAAATCAATGGAATAAAACAGAGAGCCCAAAAATAAATCTTCATATATATATGGTCAAATGATCTTAAACAAGGGTACAAAGACCACTCAGCAGGGAAAGAAGAGTCTTTTCAACTAAGGGTGCTCAGAAAACTGGATATCTACATGCAAGAGAATGAAGTTGGACCCTTACACCTTATACCATATATGAAAAATAACTCAAAGTGGATTAAAGTCCTACATATAAGACTTATAAACTAAACTATAAAGTAAACCTAAAACTATAAAACTCCTAGAAGAAAACATAGGGTAAAAGATTCATGACATTTGGATTTGACAATGATTTCATGGATAGGACAATAAAAGCAAAGGCAACAAAAGCAAAAATAAACAAATGGAACTACATCAAACTTTAAAGCTTCTGCCCAGGCCAGGCATGGTACCTCACACCTGTAATCCTAGCACTCTGGGAGGCTGAGGCAGGAGGATTGCTTGAGGTCAGGAGTTTGAGATCAGCCTGAGCAAGAGCGAGATCCCATCTCTACTAAAAATAGAAAAAATTAGCCAGGAGCGGTGGAGTGTGCCTGTGGTTGTAGTTCCAGCTACTTGGGAGGCTAAGGCAGGAGGATAGCTTGAGCCCAGGAGTTTGAAGTTGCAGTGAGCTGTGATGACACCACTGCATTCTACCCAGGGTAACAGAGTGAGACTCTCTCTCTCAAAAAAAAAGATTAATTAATTAATTAAAAAAGTAAAACTTCTGCCCATCAAAGGAAACAATCAACAGAATGAAAAGGTAACCGATGGAATGTAAGAAAATATTTGTAAATCATATATCTGATAAGTGGTGTTATCCAGAATATATAAAGAACTCCTACAACTGAGCAATAACAACAAAAAAACTCATAAAGGTTGGCAAAGAATTTAAGCAGTCATTTCTCAAAAGATGATACGCAAATAGCAAACAAGCATAGGAAATGACACTCAACATCACTAATCATCAGAGAAATACAAATCAAAATCACAATGAGATATCACCTCCCACCCATTAAGATAGCTATATAAAAATAATAAGTATTGGTATGTGGGTAAATTAGAACCCTTGATGGCAATGTAAAATGGTACAGCCACTGTTGAAAACAGTATGGAGATTCCTCAAAAAATTAAACATAGAATTATCATATGATCCAACAGTTTCACTTCTGGGTATATATCCAAAGAATTGAAAGCAGGATCTCAAAGAGAGATAGTTGCACACTCACGTTCATAGCAGAATTATTCACAATAGCTAAGAGGTGGAAACAACCCAAGTGTCTATCCAAGGATGAATGGATAAACAAAATGTGGCACATACATACAATGGAATATTATTCAGCCTTAAAAAGGAAGAAAATCCTGTCACATGGAGAATCCTGGAGGACATCATGCTAAGTGAAACATCAGCTAGCCACAGAAAGACAAATACTGCAAGATTCCACTTATGGGAGGTATCTAAAATAGTCAAATTCAAAGAGAATAGAATGGTGGTTGCCAGGGACTGGGAGGAAGGGCAAGTGGGAATTGTTTAATGGGTAAAGAGTTTCAGTTCTGCAAGACGAA
This sequence comes from Indri indri, assembly GCA_004363605.1. Taxonomy (NCBI): domain Eukaryota; kingdom Metazoa; phylum Chordata; class Mammalia; order Primates; family Indriidae; genus Indri; species Indri indri. The sequence goes on along the minus strand of RJWJ010010831.1, from coordinate 32,196 downwards.
AAAGTTCTAGAGATCTGTTGCACACAATGTGAATATACTTAGCACTACTCTACACTTTAAAAAAAAGTTAAGATGGTAAATTTTATATTATGTGTTTTTATCACAATTAAAAACAAAAATTATGTAAGAAGTGAGGAAGAGCTGTGGAAAGCAGTTTGGCAGTTCCTCAAAAAGTTAAACACAGAATTACCGTATGACCCAGCAATTCCATTCCTATATACTCAAGAGAATTGAGTATGTAGGACATATATCTGCACAAAAACATGTACAAAAGTGTTCAAAGCAGCATTACTTGTAATAGCCAAAAAAATATATAAAACAACCCAAATGTCCATCAGCTGAGGAATAAACAAAATATGGTATATCCATACAACGGAATATTATTTAGCCTTATAATGGAATGAAGTACTGACATTAATACACGCTGCAACATCGATGAACCTTGGAAATATGCTAAATGAAAGAAGCCAGTCACAAAGGAGCACATATTGTACAATTCCACTTATGTGGAACATGTAAAACAGACAAATCCATAGAGACAAAAAAGTAGACTGGGCCGGGCGCAGTGGCTCACGCCTGTAATCCTAGCACTGTGGGAGGCTGAGGCAGGTGGATCGCTCAAGGTCAGGAGTTCGAGACCAGCCTGAGCAAGAGCGAGACCCCGTCTCTACTAAAAAATAGAAAGAAATGATCTGGACAACTAAAAATATATATATAAAAATTAGCCGGGCATGGTGGCGCATGCCTGTAGTCCCAGCTACTCGGGAGGTTGAGGCAGAAGGATCGCTTGAGCCCAAGAGTTTGAGGTTGTTGTGAGCTAGGCTGACGCCATGGCACTCTAGCGCAGGCAAGAGAGTGAGACTCTGTCTCAAAAAAAAGAAAAAAGTGAATGAAAAAAAGTAATGAAGAGAGAGAGAGTAATAATACTGGCAAGGCATTTATTTAATCAGTGGAAAGTCACTGAACGCCTTCAGGTATGCATTTGTAAGATTCCTCTGGGGCTGTGTGGAGGATGGCTTGGAGAGGGCAGGAGTGGATGAGATCATTTATTGCAATGGTCCAGATTAAGAGATATTAGTAGCTTGGACTTGGATGGTGATAGAGGTGGGCATGAAGAGAAGTGGGTGGATTTGAGAGCACTTTCAGAAATAGAACCTATTAGATTTGCTGACATATTAGACGTGGGGGGTGAAGAGAAAAAGGGAGTATTAAGGATGACTGCTAGGTTTCTAGCTTTAGCTACTAAGTAGGAGATAATGTTTATTAAAAGGGGGAAGACTGGAGGAGGAACAAATATTAAAGAGGAGAAATGCTGATGACTTGCACAAGAGTAGCAGTCATGATGTTAAAGAAAAAGTGGCATCGACTAGGCATGGTGTGCTGACGAATCGGTTATGAGGGAAGATGCAACTCATGTCCTGGTAAGTCAGAATTATGTGGTTACATCTGAAAGTCCATTAAAAGCCATGTTATCTAATAGTAGTGAAAAGAAGTGTTATGGTAAAGAATATGCTCCTGAACAAAGGCCTGATACTCAGCTTTTTAAATAAATGACGATCTGTACTCAAGATAACAAACTACCGCCCTGTCTCCATACTGTAAAAAAGTTCCCAGAATTGTGCACTCATCATTTAAGCAGGGCAACTAAGGTAACCAATCATACAAGATTATATAAAGTAGTATCATGACATATTATCCCAAATGTTTATTTCATCCCAGTGCTTGCCTTACTGTTCCTGCACCAAATCAGAAGACTGAGGACATGGACTCATTGGAGTCATTGGTTTCAGAAAAGAGTGTCTATGAGAAGTATCTACAGCTATTGTTGTAGAGACCTAAAGCCACCTGATGTCTATTTTTACCACTCCCTTTTTTATACTACAGCAAACATAAGGCATTGAAGATCAAGGTTTTAGTCTTTCTGCTGTGTTATGGTCTGGATGTTTGTGTTCCCCTCAAAATTCTTATGTTGAAATCCTAACCACCAAAGTGATGGTATTAGGAGTTGGGGCATTTGGTAGATGATTAGGTAATATGAGTAGAGCCCTCATGAATGGAATTACTGCCTTTATAACAAAAAGAGACCCCAGAGAACTCTCTGGCCTCTTTCCCCCATGTGAGGATCCAATGAGAAGTTGGCAGTCTGCAACCTGGAAGAGGGTCCTCACCAGAATCCAATCATGCTGGCACCTGATCTCAGACTTCCAGCCTGGAGAACTATGAGAAATAAATTTCTGTTGTGCCAGGTACAATGGCTCATGTCTGTAATCCCAGAATGTTAGGAGGCCAAGGTGGGAGGATCACTTGAGACCAGGTGTTTGAGACCAGCCGGGGCAACATAGCGAGACTCCGTCTCTACAAAAAATTTAAAAAGTTAGCTGAGCCTGGTGGCACATGCACTTATAGTCCTAGCTACTCAGGAGGCTGAGGCAAGAGATCACTTGAGCCCAGAAGTTCGAGGCTGCAGTGAGCTATGATCATGCCACTGTACTCCAGCCCGGGTGACAGAGTGAGACCCTGTCTCAATCAATCAATCAATCAATTTCTGTTGTTTATAAGCCACCCAAACTATGGTACTTTGTTATAACAGATAGAACTCGCCCTCTATATTGACTGGTTCTCTTGCTCTAAGTGCCATAAACAATAATCCTGCACCATTGGTCAGGTAATTGCCTCCTCCAGTAATGAAATTGCTTATCCCTAAAATCTCACAACCTTCAGTTCTTTGGGTCCCCAAAGGCCCAATCCACATGTTACCTACCTCTCTATAAAACTCTTCCCAGCTACTGAAGCCACAGTGAGAGCCAGTGCCTCCTTCTAAATGCCTACTGCACTCACTGTGTGTCTCTCAAGAGGATGGCACTGATGACTCACTGACCTTGTGGGGGTGGGGGTTGGTTCTGTGTGCTTGTCTTTTGTCTCTTCTGCCAAACTGCAAGCTACTGGAGAGCAGAGTTATACCTTACACCCCCTTCCAGCACTATGTAGGGCATACATCTTCAAAGAAAGCTGTGATTCCTATGAATGTTTTCAGAAAAGAGGCCAAAGTAAATTGCACACTATACTATAGATCCTTTAATCCATATTACTTCAAACTACATTAATTGTGACGCTTAAAGAACATCCCCACTGCTTACACAACAGGTGTAGCTTACATAATCTGCTCAACCCAGCTGTTACTTCTTTGTGACAATTCCCTCCTGGCTTCTGCTCCCTGTCGATCTATGGGATTACTGCACCTTCCAGTATGATTTTCTGATTTATTCCTTCCTCAAATCATAAACAAATTGTTAATTTCCTTTATGATAACAGTAAAAAAGGCTGAAACTTAAGAAAAACCAGAGAGCTATCCCTGGGGTTTTCCATGACTATAAAATGCAAAAATAAATCCTGGAATAAAACAGTATTTGTAAATATTGCCATAAAATTCATCTATTAGCCCAAGAATTTGTTTTTCCTATATAGCCTTCCTTGACAAAATACTCTTCAGTATGCCCACCATGAAACTGTGTTACCCAAAAGGTACTGAATGGAATGAATAATGGTGCAAATGAGTGTTGGGATTATGGGCAAATGAATGGAACAAGGAGAGGTGGGAGCAGTAACTAAAGTCCAAAAGTCAGGAAAAATGAAAATCCACGAACTTGATGATGCTCCAGAAAGGAAACCAGCAAGTGTTGACGCTAAACTGGCAGAAACATCAATACTTCCTGGCTCCCCCACTGGGGGCATCAATTTAACACCGGCAGGCTGATCTTCTGATGCAAGTGACAAATAGTGAATGCTTTCAACAATATGAAAAGGAATGACTTATAATCAAGAAGCATGGCTGTGGGCAGCAATGAAAAGAAGGTGTGATTCCTGGGGGTCTGAGTGTCAGCTCTGCTGCTTATCATCTTAATGATCTTGGGCAAATCATTTCTCTTCACTGAAAAACACCAGTGTTTTACAACATTAGTGTGACGGAAAGAGTTAACATAGCAGGCCTGAAACTGCTATTCTTATAAAGGCCTGCTTGCAAGGTTCGTACCTGGTTGGTGTCTGGGGACTTGGATTTCAGGAGGGTTCCCACCACCCTAATTGATAGGAGTGCCTCACTGTACCTAAACTGTACAAATAGGGTTTATGCTGAATACCTGCTTTCCTTCTTGGAGTCTGCAATTTGGGTACGTACCAGGTGGAGACTATGTATGTAACAAGCTCCCAATAAAAACCCTGGGCACTGAGGCTCTAATGAGCTTCCCTGATAGATAATATTTCACACATGTTGTCAGAACTCATTGCTTGGAGGAATCAAGCATGACCTGTGTGACTTCAGTGCAAGAGGACTGTTGGAAGCTTGCACATGGTCTCCTCCAGACTTTGGACCCATGTGCCTTTTCCCTTTGCTGACTTTGCTTCTTTTCCTTTTGCTGTAATAAATCACAGCCCCAAGTATACACTAAGTCCTGAGTCTTGCCAATGAACCACTGAACCTAGGAGTGGTTTGTGGGGGGACCTCTGACACAACTGGTATAGTGTTGAATAGTCTACCAAACATTTTTTCAACAATCTTGTGAAGTAGCTATTATTCTCATTTTATAGATGAAGAAACTGAAGGGTAAACAGAGTATGCTCAGAAAATAAACATTTCAGTGTTTACTATATTATATATGGGTGTTCTCAAATTTTAGTGAGCCTAAGAACCACTTAGAGTGTTTGCTTGAATGCAGTTTCCTGGAACCTATCACCCAAGACTTGGATTGAGTTGGTTTGAGGCCCAGGAATCTCTATTTATAATAAGCATCCTCACATCTGTAATCCCAGCACTTTGGGAGGCCAAGGCAGGAGGACAGCTTGATGCCAGGAGTTAGAGATCAGCCTGGGCAATAGAGCAAGATCCTGTCTCTACGAAAAATAAAATAAGCATCTAAGATGATTTTTACGCAAGTGGTCCAAGGACCACATTTTGAGAAACACTTTTATGTATATGAACTACAGCCTTCAGTGTCCAATTTCTCAAGCTAGGTAGTAAATGGCAGAAGTAGGAGTTGCACTAACTCTTTTTAACAAGGTTGAAGCTCTTTTCACAACACAACTGCTTCCAAATCCCTCAAACTCTGCATTTCCTCTGGTTTGCTCTGTCTTCTTGCTACAGGTGTCCATCCAGCTGATGACAAACGGGTGCAAACAGGAAAGTATCTTACATTTCCAGCACCAAATACTAAGTGGTATCCCGAATCCAAAGAATGCACATTTATCAGGGTAAGTCAAATGATACAGCTCTTGGAGAGTTAACACTGCAGCTTTGATTTTCAAAATGGATTTGATGTGCTGGTGGTAACAGAAAATATAAGTTGATCAACTGCACTTAATATGAACTTGTTTACAATTTTAGAAGTTGAGAACAGTATATTAACTATAATGTTCTACGAGTGGCCATAAAAGGGCAGGGGGTTAAAGATTATCTTTCTGGTAGATACAGAAAAATGGTCTTAAGTAAATGGCAAACTTTTTAAGTGGGCATGTAATTATTATCTTTTCTCATTTAAAATTAAGTATAGTTAGTACTTTGTCCACTGAAAAGGAAATTATTTTCAGTTGTATCCACTTATCTGTAGCCCAGTCCAAAATACATAAGCTTCTTGGTGGCTGGTTACTCAAATGATCATTTTTCTTCTGTTATTACTGACTCAGGCTGTTACCAATTCAGTTCAGAAAAATTCAGCAAGTATTAATTGAACATCTACTGTTTACTTGATGCTGTGCTAGCTGCAAGATCATTACCAAGAACACTGTTCTGATTTTTCCAAGAATACTTTGGTGAAAAGAGAAAGGGACTAGGAAAACTTGCCACCTTAACACTTTAAGACAACATACATGCTGTAAACAGATGTGTTGGGAAAAATAAAAGAAAAAATATGATAGAAAGACAAAGAGTTAAAAATTTTAAAAAGTATGAAAAAACTTTAAAAAAAAAAGAAAGAAAAATAAGATGACATATAATAGAAGAGCCTAAAAAATAAATCATGATATCTGCTTGAATAGTACAGGCCTCAACAAGCCTCCCACATTCTATTAAATAAATATTGGGCAAAAATCTATGACAGTCTATACCTCACAAATACAGATTAACCTCCTAAATCTGGATATCCATGGTCCAGCATCATCTATAAACCACATCTTCTTCTACAATCAAGAAGTCAGCCGAATCAGCAATCCATCCATACACTGCAGTAATTGAGGGGCTGTCTGCCAATGTGCTGGTATAGGGCATCCTGTGCCCATATCTGCAGCGCTGAGCACTCATTCATCATTAAGCTGCAGCAGTGTTAACATATGCTGCAGTTGTGCTAATATGTTTGTTTCACAATCACCACTCATCTACCCTTATGCCAGGCTAAGAAGGTAAATGTTAAGTGAATGGAAATAAACTTGAGAACAGTACCTAATTCACTTGTGGAAACCAAGAATTTGCCTCCACCCAACCAGAAAAATTCCCCCAATCCCAAGGATTCCAGACCTAAAAGGTTAATCTGTATAAAGCACTACAGATATACAGGAAATTCTACCACCTTGAAGAAAAAAACTTGTAATTGTATTTTATATCCTATGCATTCACCCTCTTTGAGAGAACTGATCAACCAGGCTAGACAAGCAGTTAGTCTTGATGATTTTTTCCATCATTCAACAAACCAGTATTTGAATTCACTCAATGGGCTAGCTCTTTGCACATCATGCAGACACAGGGAGTTTACTAGTGGTTCTTTCAGGGGTCACTGGCCATCCTTTACCTCCCAGAACCCACCGCCCAGCAGGTGGTCAACTGTCAGCTAAGGCAAGGAAACAAGCTCATTTGGACAGTTGCATCAATATGAAAATGGCCAGCTTCACCTGCCCAAATCTCACCTCTGCTAATAGGCCATTAGCAACACTGGAAACTACCTGATATATTAAGCACTCAATATTACCCACTACAGGGCTGAATTATTAGTAATAATCATAAACAAATGGAACAAACAGAAAACCCTTATAGAAGGTATTTAGGAGGCATTCAGAGTTTTATGCTGCATAATCAGTAAAAAGCAGATTAGGGGAAAAAAAAGACAAAAACTGTTTTCACTGTGTAAAGATTTACTTCAAGTTATAGTGGTTCTTTCCTAAATAGGTTACCCACCTTGCACAGGGTCAGCCTAGTATCTATTTACAAAAGAACAATTTGCCATGTATAGGTCATATCAAAGGAGTCAAATGCAACAAACTCCTTTTTATCTGACATCCAAACACCAGAAAATAACTGATATTGTACAATCTATTTTTGGTAGAAAGACAAATGACAAGGAAGTATATAACTTATTCATAAAGATAAAAATTCTTGATATGTCACAAACATATTAGATGCCGTACAGTTACCATGCCCTCTATATCTATAGTCATGCATGTAATGGTAATTAAAGCTCATGAAGACAGGAACTTTATCTGTCTTACTCACCCATATATCCCCAGAATCAATCACAGTGCCCAACACATAGTAGGCATTCAATGAATATTTGTTCAATGAAATAATGCTCCGCAAAACTACAAAGTGCCTTAATCATCTAAGATTGTATTATGGTCAGTATAGTTTTGGTATTAGATGCATTTATTTTAATTCTCAGAAAACTGATAATCAATACATGGCATACCCCAATTAACTAGAACTCCTCATTCTTCAATCATTGTGGATAAGGAGGGGTTTGCTATAAATCATTGCCTATAAGTAAAGGTTATTATTCATGTGAAACATATAAAAAGTTGTTCTTTCACCAAATATTATTAAATACCTATGCACCAGGCACTGTGCTGGGAGCTACGGACACACTGTAAACTGTCCCTGTTTAGGATAGCTTTTCAAAATTAGGGTTCCTCATCTCCTGTTGCATAGGAGAGAAGTTAATTTATTACACACAATGCATGCCCTAGGGCATTAGTGCTAATTCTCTCCAGGTTGAGAAAGACTGGTCTAGGGAACCACACAAGTTAAAACGCAATTATAACATTATATGATAAAAGGCCGGGCGCGGTGGCTCACGCCTGTAATCCTAGCACTCTGGGAGGCCGAGGCGGGCGGATTGTTTGAGCTCAGGAGTTTGAGACCAGCCTGAGCAAGAGCGAGACCCCGCCTCTACTAAAATTAGAAAGAAATTAATCGGCCAAGTAAAAATATATAGAAAAAATTAGCCGGGCATGGTGGCGCATGCCTGTAGTCCCAGCTACTCGGGAGGCTGAGGCAGTAGGATTGCTTGAGCCCAGGAATTTGAGGTTGCCGTGAGCTAGGCTGACGCCACGGCACTCACTCTAGCCCCGGCAAAAGATTGAGACTCTGTCTCAAAAAAAAAAAAATATTATATGATAAAAAGGTTGCTTTTAGGTAGGGTCAAGTTCAACTGCTAACCCTAGACCTGTATGAACTACCTAGTAAAAGCCAAGATTCCCAGACCATTTGTAATACTTGTGTAAATGCAAAAATACTGCAACACACATGCAGATATATTTCCAAACATAATCAAATAAAATCAATATTTTCCATGCTCAGCAATGGCAGACCAAGGTTATTAGTAAAGTGAAAGAGAAAAACAATGTTTAATTACCCTGATAATTTAAGGAAGAAACCAAAAACCTTCTTGCTTGCTCCTGGAAATAAAAAAAGCAATTACCTGAATTATTTTGTTAATTGCCTCCATATATTACTTCATTAGACGAGCCTTGCCTTGGACTCAAAGTAATAAATTAGTTACCTATTTCATTAATTCTTATTTTGCATTTTTAGTCTTATTTTGAATTTTCATTCTTCCTTATGCAGTTTAATTTCTAGTCCTGGGCATTTTCTGTGTGACATTATGATTATATGCTGCATGCTTTACGGAACCAAAGCAGTTTGAGAGCTTCTAGAATCAGAGCTATAAATTTACTCCAGTATTTCACACTCACAATTAAGCTGTCATGTATCAATGATCTAGAAATTCGTATCTGTTAAATATCACTCTCTGACAAGCTAAATTGATAGCACCCAGTAGACTGGCCAAGCCCCCCAGTCTACTTCATCAAGGAAATCTCTTATTTTGAATGAAATAATTTAATAAGCCAAAAAGAGGGGGGAATTGTTGTTTAGACTCTCAATAAACCTTTAAATCTATGTGAAAATGCTACTATAGTCACTAGAATTTTATTAAAACGAGAGGATAACATAAAAGTCCATGACCCTTAAGTCTCAAGTAGTCCAGACTTCTGATTAAACATGTCTTTGAAGGAAATAAATTGTACAAAGCTACTATTATTTATTTATTGTATTTATGGAGATGTTCACTGAGAACAGACAGTGCTTTTACTGCACTCAGAGACATCCAACTCTTAAATCTTTTAAGACACCCTCTACATGCCTAAACCCTAAAATGCTATACACCAAATCCACCAATTTCTTTCTACCTCAAAACTGTCAAAAGGAAAGTCATAATTCATCAGAAAGGCAGGAACACGATTATTAATGGCAAAGACGTCAAGGCCATATCTTTAAAAAACACAATGAATCACTATTTCTTTTAGCTTGAAATTGGAGAACCTCAGAAAATAAATGGCATTTTAAAAATGATTCAGCAAACACAACTGAGCTACAGAAGATGATGCTACTCCTATGAGATTCTTATTTCCCACTTCAGGTTTAAGACATAAAGAAAGCACTTCTCTAATATGCAATCTCCAGTTTTCAATGACCAATAACCACAATCAACACCACCATAAATTTATTTCACATTCAAAGCTAAGTTGAGACATATAGGTACACCAAAAAAACATAACTGATTTTGAAAGGAATTCATTGCTCTATCTCTAAAATATTAAAACAATCATAAGACAGCACACAACTTGGACTACATGTACACTGCGGTGCAAATCTCAAAGTCACACCTAAAACTTTAATTTTAGCCTTCTAGTGATTTAAATGGGAGTGCCCCTCAAAGAATCTCTGCCATGCAGAAGATGAGGACAGCATATGATTTACTGACCTAAGGGATCTAAAATTTGGCCCCCCAAAATTTTGAAGCCATTTTTAAGAATGAGTATTTGATAGTATTTTCCACATTCAGTCCAATGGTTTGCAGATTAACTCCTTGGCCTAGGGCTCAGACACAACTCCTAAGAACCTTCCAGCTTACTGCACTGGTAAATTCCTGGGACTTACCAAAGTCATGGTTGCACAGGAAAATGTGAACAGTGGGACATTCCAGCTGAAACAATGAGGTCAAATCTCATTTCAGTATAAGCAAAAGTGATTCTCTGCGGAGATCTTGGTGAGGGAGGCAAAGTAGCCTCAAACCTGCAGGCTGGCACCTCAACAACTGCTGCAAATTCTACTGCATGCCCTGGCTTCCTGGGCCAGCCCAGCTTAATTATTAGACTATAATATAATGCAGATCACTCTTAGCAAAAGGGAAGCAAATGGGGCTTTTAGACCAATACTTGACTTATTCAAATCCTTAAATGGGGACTTCGACATCTCAATTTTAAGCTAATGAATTTATTATAATTCAGAGCCCAGTTGTTTTCCACCATAAGAGTGTCATGTGAAAAGGTTACTGTTTTCCTAAATACAGTCAGCTCTCCTTGTCACCTTTCTCTTTTTATCACTCCTAAGCAACACTCCAAGATCACCAAGTGAAATAGATCTATGAAGTACAATGCTCTTTTACATGATCAGGCTAAAGGTGAGAAACCAATTTTGGTTACCTGCTTTAAAGCATCCAGTACATTTCCTACGGATTTCAAGATCCTTGATATATACAACCTCTATTGCACTGTGCTACAGGTAATAATCTGCTCCAATTTCATACTGCATGTTTCTGGGTGAGGTAAACATTTAGAAAAGCATTAACATAGCATATTGTGATAATAATATTCTAAAAAAGGAATGTACAAGTATTACTTTTAGCCAGGGTACATTTGTGAAAGTTTCAAATGCAGAAAAATAGGTTAGCAGTGCTCTGATTAGGAATAACTGCATGAAAAGAATCAAATCGACAAGTTCTCAAAACATGTATTTTAAAGGGGAAGGGGGTATGCACTCAGCACTAAACCCTGTATCTTAACTACAAAAAAATCAAAATTTGCAGATGAACCCTTTCTTTCATATCATTGGCAGAAATAAAATCCTAGTCCCGCCACCACCTCTAGCAATCAAGGAAGTTGCTACGAATAGCAGCATTGAAGTAAATGGCCCTGTTTTGCTCCATTCTTAACATACCCTCTAGGAGTAAACAGGTTACTCAAAAAAGTCAGTAGCCAGAAATCGCTTTTCTCTATGCCAAACTCCCACGAAAACGAAATTCCCTTTTCTGCGGATTTGGAAGGCGGTAAACGTGGACGAGGAGTCCAGTAGCAGCCTGCCTTCTCCCATGGGTTCTATGTCTGGGGCGTTCAGTCCTCCGCGAGGCTTGAGACCCGCGATCGGCAGCATGGCCAGAGGCGGTGCAGCCTCCTCACGTCTCCACATCCACCCAGCCCACCCTGACAATCGTCCTGTCTTTTATAACACCCTAAATGTGAGCTTCGTAGACTGGGTCACCAAAGTTTGCCCGGTCTCCGGTCAGCAGCTGCCCTGCTGGGCCGAGCCCTAGGCAAAGCTGAGTCCTGTCCTAGCCTCGGGCTCCCTCAACCCTCAGCTCTTCTTTTGGGCCACAGTGACAGGTCTAGGTTTACCTCCATGTGCTCGTAGCAGAGGAAACAAAAGAAAGCAACCTCCTGGATAATAAAACGCCATCTTCGCCTAATTGGCAAACTGAGGGGTCCCCGGGTCGGTCACCTCACGAGTCCCCCACCATCCAGCCCGAGGGCAGCCCCCAGTCTGAGGCACAGCTCGTAACAGCCCCGGGAAGCCCTGATTGAATTGTCCTGGGGGCGAGGGTGGGATACCCCGAGAACCCTACCTGCCTCCCCACCCTGGCCACCGGGGCAATGTGTTTCAGTTAAAACGAAAAGGGCAGCGATGGTGGAGCCTCCCGGAGATGCAATGACCCCCTCAGAAAATTGTCGTGAAGGACCTGGCGAAGGGGCTAGCGAGCAAGCAAACCGGCACGCGTGGAGCTGCAGCGAGTGTACTTACAAAATGATTAAAGCTCCGGCGGAACATCGCGTCGAAGGCTGCCGGGCGCTGAGCTGGGCTCTAGTGGGCAGTCTGGGAAGGCGCCGTCCACAAAACACGCTGCGGCGTGGGCCGGCAGTGCAAAGCGGACAGTGAGGCGGGCTGCCCGGCCACCCGCCCGCCGCCTGCCCTCGTTGGCTCTCTGCGCTCCCCCGCCCCCAGCCGCCCGCGCCCTCGCACCCGCGGCTCCCGCCCCGCCTCACTCGCTGCCCGCCCCCGGCCCGCCCGTCCCGGGGGCGACGGCCCCGCCGGTCCCTCTTATCTGGCCCCAGCACCGCGGGCCGGTAGCTCCCGCTGCAACCCGCTGAGAAGGCGAGTCCGGCACGCGGGGGAGGGAGGGTGGAGGAGCGCTAGGCTCCTCCTGCGGGGAGGGCACCCCAATCTCTCCGCCAGCGCCGGGCTCGGCACCCCGCTGTCTACACTCTTCCCCAGCGCAGCGCCACCGCCCGCCTCCCCGCTGGCCTCCGCGGTCGTCCCGCTGGGGACACGGGGCACCCTCCCGAGCCACCCCGCCTCAGCCCAACACTACTACCCTGTCTCGGTCGGGAGCCACAGCCTCCCTCGCCCCGGCCCTAACTCGTCCGCCGCACCGCGCCGCGCCGCACCGCTTCGCTCGGAGCCCCTCCTCAGTCCGCGGCAGCCGCGCCGCCCCGCGCTCTGGTCCTACACTCGGGCCAGGGAGCTTCAGCGCAGCCCGCCGGAGCCCGCGAGACGGCCGGGCTTCCCGCTTCCTGGCGGGGAGGAGCCGGACTCTGAGAGAGAGTGAGGACCCGCAGGGCTTGTGGAGACCCCAGCGCGGGCGGGGTGGGGCGGGACGCGAGCGGGGGATTAGTTAGGAGAGCCGACCCCGTCTCATCTCCAAAGGCGAGGGTCTTCCCACTACCCTAGCTTAGCTTAGCTCCTCTCCCACCTACGCGGCTTTCCCTCCTCTCGTTCTTTCTCTCGTCCTGCCTCCCCACCTAAGCCCTCTTCCACTTTCTCTGTGAGGTTGTAAAGTCAGGCTTTGTGTCGCTGCTGCGCAGCGGGGCGGGATTTCCCTGCCACCCCCCACCCCACCCCAAACCCAACCCCTCCCCCGCACTGCTCCCGGAGCAGTCTGGGAGTTGTAGTCCAACCGTCCCCCTCCTCCGCCTCGTACTGCGGGCTGGTAGCTCCCCCACTCGCCAGCCCTGGGTTTGCCCAGAGGGTTGAGGAAGGAAGAGGCTGAGACCGCGGGCCTAACCGCGGTGTTCCGCACCGGCTGGGTGTGGAGGCCGGGAGTGCTCGGGAGATTCCTAGCGGTGGGAAATGTGAGAAGGCTAAATTAGGCAAAGCTCCGAATGTTGGGAGCCGTCCCTAGAACGCGAAATTCGCGCACCGGGAAACCCTCTACAGACACCCTTGGCTCTAGCTTAGAAGTGGAATTTGCGAAACTTTTAAAAATTAAAAAAATGAGAGCTGAATCTAGATTTGCCACGAGGCCGGACATCCCCGCCCAACCCCACCCCTTTTGCACCGCCCTCTAAGGCGGGGCCCGAGGCTGTAGGAAAAGAACTTGCAGATTCCTTTAAATAAGTTAAGGGAGTTCAGAGACGTTTGCACTAAACTTGCACCGCGCCACATTCTCATGCCAGTCTGGAGCTGGGGACAGGGCCCAGCTACACCACAGGCCTTCCTTAAGGTCGTGAAGGACCCTTGCTGCTGGGTGCGGGCGCTTCTCCTTTTCCCCTCTGGGATTTAGATTCATTTTCATAACCTGTACTGGGTCTTTTCTTTGTACCAGGCACTGTGCTAGGGGCTGGGCAGAGTGATTTCCTCAAAAACCTCCCCAGCAGGGTGGTCGCAATGTAGTTAGGGGATACAAGCAAGCGAAAACGCCACTTTAGAATGTAAGGGCCGTTAGAAGTTCAAAGTGCTGAAGGAAATAGAGGAGACCAACATTGCATCTGAAAAGGAAACTTTCCAGAAAGCTCTGGAGATTAAACTGGGCCTTGAAATGTGGAAAGGCTTTAGAGAAGCTGACGGTAGCCCGGGGGCAAAGTCCAGGGTGGAGGGGGAGGTCAGTGAAAAAGTGCTGGACAAGCTAAGAAAAACAACACACTGTCTCGGCAGACACCCAGGATGTGTAGGTTGGGATGGCCCGGATGAAAGCTAAAGAAAGCCTCAAAGAATCTTCAAAAACATATTAGAAAGTTTGAATTTGATTCTATGATCAACGAAGACGCTATCCCCAATAAAGTGCAAATGAAGGAGTCCTAAGGTTTGTTCCCAAACTGCCCTACCTACCAAGAAGTAAAACCAACCGTTTCCAATTCTTCCTCTGTTACAGTTCCTTCTCTTTGCTCACTCTCGAGGCCATATCTAATGATTAAGATTTATGTTAAACGTGTATTATTTAGGTCCAGGCCCAGTGGCTCGTGCCTGTAATCCTAGCACTTTGGGAGACTGAGGCAGGAAGATCCCTTGAGGCAAGGAGCTCTATACCAGCCTGAGTATAATAATGAGACCCTTGTGTCTACGAAAAGGAGAAAAATTAGTGGGGCTGTGGGCTTGTGCCTGTAATCCTAGAAGTTTGAGGTTGCAGTGAGCTGAGATGACACCACTGCACTCTAGCCTGGGCAACAGAGCAAGACTCTGTCTCAAAAAAAAGTATATTACTTAGATATTAGGATACTTTATTTTATTGACAAAATGGAGCTAAAGTTTTGCTCTCTACTACTTTAAAGTTGTATTTTCAAATAGAAATTATTGTCTGGCTTTACTTTTACCGAATGCAGCAACTACGGTAATTTCATTCACTAATTATTTGTGGAGCAACTACTATGTGGCAGACATCATTCTAGATACTGGAATTGGGAGGTGTCGGAGATTACTGTCACTGTTTTAGGCTTAAGTCTAGAATCCTTATCAGTAAAACACATTCTAAGGCCAGGCATGGTGGGTCACGCCTGTGCCTGTAATCCTAGCACTCTGGGAGGCTTAGGCGGAGGTGGTGGGAGGATCACTTGAGGTCAGAAGTTTGAGACCAGCCTGAGCAAGAGCAAGACCCCATCTCTACAAAAAATAGAAAAATTAGCTGGGCGTGGTGGTGTGCACCTGTGGTCCCAGCTACTCAGGAGGCTGAGGCAGGAGGATCCCTTGAGCCCAGGAGTTTGAGGTTGCAGTGGGCTATGATGATGCCACTGCATTCTAGCCCAGGCGACAGAGTGAGACCCTGTCTCAAAAAAAAAAAGGCAAAAGAGAAAAAAAAACACATTCTTATCCGTAAAATAAGTAATAGAAAACTAATTTAGGCATTTGGGGATGCAAGTGCTTGCTAGTAAATAATATCTTTCCATGTTCAATTATGTTAAACAAATGGAAAAAAATGTACTTTGCTTACAGATTCAAACCGATTAACTTTAAAAATATTAGACCTGGAATTTCTTTTGCAGTATTCTCTCATACTCACCCATTGTAATGTTGCTGCAGTTTAAAAGCAGGGATTATAAGATCCTCCAAGATATAGCAGTATTCTTGGTCATATTTTCATTTGTTATTATAATTCCACTATCTCTTTGTCCTCCTAATTTATTTCAGCACAACGTCTGCACCCGTGGGTCCAGACTAATTTTCTCGACTATAAAAATTCAATTCCATACAAATCAAAATATGCTTAACAAAACATGAAATTTATGCAAGGTGATTATTTTCCATATCCAAACTCAACCTGAAATTAGAGCTACTCTCACACACATCGTTTAGAGTCACTCCTTTGTGAGTTTTTTTTTTTTTAAGACAAGAAGACATTTTTGTTTTTTTATTCAGTGCCTCCTCACAGTTTCCAAAGAAAACCCAGGTGTTGTAGAAAGCTGTTGTTAATGACTATGAAAAGCAAACCATTAGCCAGCATTTTCCTTCGGCCAACTCCACAAACAGAACTACAAAAACTAACTTCCTCCTGCCTAAACTGTCATAGCCTGTGGCACATAACACCAACTCTTCTGGTGTATCAGCTGACTGCAGCAGAAAGAAGCCCCAGTCTCCAGCAGGCAGGAAGGAGTTCAGAGGAAGCAGTCTTTTTTGTGTCCTTGTTACCAACTTGACTAGAGATAATGCTTGCTGCCCTAGGGAGGGAAGAGAAAGAGTTCTTCCTCAACCCTTTCAATTCTGTCGCCCCATTTCTGTGCAATTTACTCAGGAGCCTGTCTTCCCTGTTGCCCCCACCCCTTGCTTTTTCCTACCTTCTACCTCAACCCCTCAGAAATCTCACCATGGCGAATGGGCAGAACAACCACTATGGCACAGGCTGCAGGCCACACTCGTGGAGGAGAGCACACTGCTTCTGGGATCCGGCAGGAGGGGAATGGTGAAGAGAAGGAGTTGCTTCTTCCATCTAATACTTTAAGAAGAAAAAAAGGAAGAAAGAAAAAATAAAGCTGTTATATCAGCATCTAATTCATCCCATCATCGAGTTGAAGAAATTCAACTGTCTCTGCTGAGCTTCCAAGCGTACCCCATAAGACTATCTTTTGCCCATTTGAAATTCCTTTCCCTCTTTCAAGGCTGGCCTTGGTGTTTGTTTATGACCGATTTTACCCATATCTTCCTAACTATTGGCGCTCTCCAGTTCCTCCTCTACACGGCAACCACAGAAATCTTTGGAAGACAAATCAGATCAAATCACTCCCCTGCTTGTGAATTTTCAGTAGCTTCCCGTTACTCTTGGGATAAGTTCAAAATCCTGCCTTAACATCACCAACAAGGCACTGAATTCTCTGACCCCTGCCTTCCTCTCTAACCTCAAGTAGACAACTTTCCTTCTCACTTGCCTGGCTCCACCCCACTGACTGTCTTTCTTTCCTGAATTCCCAGAGCTCCTTATCTCCTGACAGCTTTTATACAGGCAACCATCTCTGCTGGAATGCTTTCACCCGCCTTTGCTATTCATCCTTCAGATCTCAGCTTAAATGTCACTTCCTCAGATGAGATCAGGGCTCCCTGTTATTGTGCTCCAAATAGCCCATATTAATTACATCCCAGGGTACTGACAGATGAGGTTAGAGTAATCATGAAGAATGGCAGAAGTCCAAGGGGACTGAGGATGATCTAATATTATTTTTTTTTCAAAAAGAGGAAATAGGTGTAGTCTAGTAATCATGATATCAAAGGCAGACAAGGTTTTAGAACCGACCATTAAAAGGATAGGATTTTTTTTTATCACAGTGGAAGGGAAGAGACAATCACTAGGAACCACAATGAGTTCACTGAGATGAGTTTGGCCTCTGTGATTCCATAGAAATTATTTCTAATTCAAAATTCTACATCCTACCAAAATACATTGAGAGGATAGAGAAGAGGTTAGAAATTATATGGCATAAGAAAACTAAATCTTTATCTCTCATAATAAGAAGTTATTAAGTCAAGATATATCAATGCAGTATAATTATTTTATTTAGAAATAAGGAGGTAAATAGCAGAAGAAACAGCTAAAACAATGAAAAGTACTGTACTTGCCTCTGGGAACACAAATCCACAGTGGGGAAGAAAGGAATAAGGGACTCTTATTTTTTTATGTGCCTTATAACTGTTCAACTTCCTAACTATGTGCATACATTATTTTCATAAAAATTAGTTAGAAAATACAAATAGCTTTTTTACACACAGACAGGAAATATAAGAGCATCGTAGCCAAGAGAAATGACAAATATGTGGAAGTGAAAATATTTCAGTAAATAGTAAATAGTAAGTAGACCTGCCCACAGGTTCATGCTGAGGAGTAGTAAATGATACAAAATGTTAACTTCCATTCTCAGGAAGCTACTGGAATATGCATTTCATCGAATGAGACAGTAAACCAAGAAAGAGGAAGATAAGAGATCCAGAAAATGGGATGAACATAAGAGAGACTGGAAAGGAATTCCTTGGAGGATAATGAATAAAAGTTCAGGGTTAGACAGCTATGTAGCACAACTAAAGAGGCCAGAGGGGACTAGGAAGATAGAGGGATCAAGGAGGTATATCTCTAGCAAAAAAAAAGGAAAAAACTAGCTGCGTACAGTGGCTCACACCTGTAATCCTAGCACTCTGAGAGGCCGAGGGAGGAGGACTGCTTGAGCTTAGGAGTTTGAGACCAGCCTGAGCAATAGCAAGACCCCGTCTCTACGAAAAATAGAAAAATTAGCCGGGCATGGTGGCACATGCCGGTAGTCCCAGCTACTTGTGAGGCTGAGGCAGGAGGATTGCTTGAGCCCAGGAGTTTTAGGTTCCTGTGAGCTAGGCTGATGCCATGGCCCTCTATCCCGGGCAAAAGAGTGAGACTCTGTCTCAAAAAAAAAAAAAAAAAAGAAAGAAAGAAGGCTGAGAGAGGAGAGAGTGAATCAAATGGTATTAGATGAAGAGGATGCATGGGGGTAAGTGGACTCTATCTTTTAATATGTTTTTTATTGTTGTTTGTTTTTTATTTTTATCGAGACAGAGCCTTGCTCTGTCACCTAGGCTGGAGTGCAGTGGCACATCATAGCTCACTGCAGCCTCGAACCTGCAGTGGTTGAAGTGGGCTCAAGCAAACCTCCCATTTCAGCCTCCTGAGTAGCTAGGACTATAGGCATGTGCCACCACACCCAGCTACTTTTTAAATTTTTGTAGAGGTGGGGTCTTGCTATGTTGCCCAGGCTGCTCTCAAACTCCTGGCCTCAAGCGATCCTCCTGCCTTGGCCTCCCAAAAGTGCTGGGATTATAGGCATTGAGCTACCACATCCAGCCATCTTTATCTTTTGAGAAAAGCTTAGTTTTTGTGAGAACGAGCAATTGGGAAAGGAGATGGGGCTTCCTAAGGAATCAAAGAATAGAGTTTGAGATTCAGATCTGAAAATTAACAAATCTTTGGATATTCCACATCCCTATTTAAATGACTTTCTACTGTTTTAAAATAATAGCAGATTGCACCATCCTCCAGTCTTCCTGATCAATTAATTCAGATTTTATCTCATCCAGGCCAACATTTAGGTACTAAGACTCAGGCAGGATGCCATCAAAATCCATTAAAAATGGCTCTCTTCCCAGCAGTGATAGAGATGCAAACTCCCCTTAACAATCAAATCCAACCTTGAATTAATTAATATCTCTGTTGGTGTCTGTTTTATTTTTAAGTCATATAGTTCTTACTGGCTCAATTTCTAGCATTTGTAATTCTATTTGGCACTCTTTAGCAAGTATTTAATCTGCCCTACTTGAAAAAGTATTTGCCATTTTGGTTCCACTTATTTCTCATCACAGGATATAACTGTGCACAAATACACCAACGTGCACAAAAAATACATCAACATGCACAAAAAATACACCAACATGCACAAAACACAGAACAAACACGAGAGCTGCTTGAGGACAGGGACCATGCCTTATTTATCTTTGCCCCTATTTTCTTGGGAAGAATATGGCATATTGTTGAAGCCCAGGAAATGCTGATGAATGAATGAATGATTATCTATGTGCTGTTAAGGAGAGAGCCCTAAACTGACATTCAGCAGATGTCAATTCTAGCTGTTAATGAGAGTTTTCCCTTGGACAAATCAGTTACGCTCTCTGGACCTTATTTCCCCATGTGAAAATGAGGGAATTGGATGACTTATTAAATTGCTTCTGACTGAATTTTATGAATTTTACATGGCATCGTAAAGCAGATATAATTTCAGTTTTCCAAGTAGCAATATTAAGATTGCTGTTAGAAACTTGTTCTAAATCCCTGGCCAACTCATTGGCTACTGCCTGTGAATCAGAGTAGGTCTGTACCTTTTTCTTTTTCTCCTAGGCATGATAGAAAACCACATATGCTACTCAAAGTTCTGTCTACTAGGGAGAATTCTCTTCCCCATTGTCGTTTAGGAGCACCCCATAGTGAGGTGGCAGTACTGCAGTCACCCACTTTCGGATGGTGTCAGCTTAACTGCAAAGTTATGTGTAAACCAGGCCTATGTACTTCTTTTTTATCTTCAGTCATTTGGGCATAGGTAACTTGCCATGAGGCCACAGGTACAGATCGAGGGAGGAGCAGCAGTATGGCAGAAACAAGTGCCACGGGAGCCTGGAGCACTTGCTCATGAAACTAACTTATGCCTTCAGAGCCTGCTCAGGCCCCATCTCACATATACACCTTCCATAAGATGATGGGATACTGCTGGGCACACCAGACTTTATGGCCAGACAGATCAGCTAACACTCAGTTTGTGATGGGCACCCTGTGTCTTATCCTACCTGGCCAGATATTCAGTCTCCACGAGAACCCACCAGCAAACCAAGAGATTCTTCTCAAAAAGAGAGCTCCCGGCAAAAAAGGAAATCAAGATGATCAAGGCAGCCATCCTGACAGGTGTCTGCAGACCTCCCCTCCTTTTAGCACTGCCTTCTTCTAGCCCCTGCCTCGAGTGTCCAGGGCTCCTCCGCAATCCCCACTTATGAACGAAAGGATGAGATTTGATAAACCTCTTCAGTCTAAGAATTTGGGGACTTCTAAAAGTGTGTAGATGTTTATAAAGAACATCTAAGGAAACTGTTTTATAATGAAAAGTGTTTAGATGTTTCTAGGAGATGAGTAATGCTGAGTCTATGGTGATAAGATTTCAAATATCAATAAATGAGCTTTTTGGGTGTGTTCACTCACCTATTGCCCTTCAAATAACACCTTCTGAGTGTCTGCCAACTATTTTGCTCAATACCTTCTGTTTTACATTTGTGGGAAGGGCCAAGTTTCCTCTCTGCCCCAGTTGGCCTACCTTTCAAAATTCAACACCTCCTGGCCAGGCACAGTGGGTCATGCCAGTCATCCTAGCACTTTGGGAGGCTGAGGTGGGAGAATCACTTGAGGCCAGGTGTTCAAGACCAGCCTGAGCAACATAGCGAGACCCTATCACTACAGAAAAATTAGCTGGGTGTGGTAGTGCCTGCCTGTAGTCCCAGCTACTCGGGAGGCTGAGGCAGGAGGATTGCTTGAGCCCAGGAGTTTGAGGTTGTAGTGAGCTATGATGATGCCACTGCATCTAGCCCAGGCAACAGGGAGAGACTCTGTCTCAGAAAAAAACAAAAACAAAGCCAAAAGAAACAAAATTCAACACCTCCTCCTTACTCCATCCTCCCCATGCCATACTACCACATTAGTGGTTTATGAGAATCTTCCTAGTCAATACTGGGATGACCAGAAAATACCCAACAATAAAAGAAAGAGTAAACCCATCAGATAAATTAAGTACTTTAACTGTACATTCATTAAAATTCAAAGTAAAACTGCTTCTTTCACTACACGTATACGTACATATAGATTGCCCAGAATCACCCAGGCAACCAGATAGAATATTGGACTTCAAAGACTCAGTGGTCTTGCCATTCTTCACAGGAAGTTAATTAGCTCCTCTCCTGCAAAACACTACTAAGACTATGATTGGTAATGTCTCAACTCCTGCTCAGCTGTAAGTCATAATTAATAATTAGGCTATTTTTCTGGTAACTGCCATTCCTTGAGTGCTGAGCAATCTTCTATCATTAATGACTATTGTACTTTTTACCATGGGGCAGGCATGTTTCCAAAGACCCGCAGGCATCCACGGGAAGTTTGAGCCAGGTCTAATCACTGTGAATCTCCTGCAGACCCACTCCCCTCCCCATACCGACATTGTTATCCAAATAAAATTAGAATAAAGGAATAGAAAAGTCACAACGGGGTGGAATAGAGTTTATGGACCAAGTGTGTGTATGTTTTTCAGGAAACAGTTTTCTTTTTCTCTTTAAACACTGGATCATCAGGTTCCTTATCTCTTTTGGGCTCCCTCCCTGAGTTATTTCTCAGTCCACCAGCAATTTGGCATTCTCTGAAGTACAGGACTCTTGATAATTGCCCTGATTCATCCACTTTAGGGGTGGTGCTTCCTGGATAGTGTACATATTTGAAATGTGTACAGAATTCCTGATATCACCAATTGTGTATTTCATAGAGGTATGTGAGACTACTTCACTTTTTGACAGTCTGTAAAGTGCCACATTAATATCGGTTACTACTACTTGCTATTATTTAGCGGGAAAAGTCAATATCTTGTTTGGTTTCAACCACAGCTTTCTCGGGAATATATGGTAATTTTCCCAACTAGCTTTTGTTCTTGGCCCAGATCATAAACAATATTTATGATCTCAAAATGTACAGAGAATTTATTTATAGCTTTGACATATTTTTCCATAAACTTTTAAAATATTAACGAGCTTCAAAATGAAGCACACTAGGAAAGTAATTGATTCATATTCATTTCTATTGGTGACATGAGGATTGTATAACTATAAGAATGGATAGGAATAGGCAAAAGTTAAGCAAATTGCTGTGATTATGGGTCATGAGATTATGTATAATATATTTGGGTCTTTATGTGTATCTCATATTTCCAGAATGTAGTCACACAGTGACCATTGGCATTCCTTAGAGGAAGCCATTGTATACTTACCCCAATTTCTTCCCCAGTGGCAGGGATGGCAAATACATGACACACGTGTTGCCAGTTGCCACTCCCTACTCTCCACTTCCACATTCATAACAGATAGTGCTAGTCAATCATGGAACTTTCTGTCCCTGAACTTGGAAGCAATCCCATATTCTTTTTTAATCCAGCTCTCCACACAGCCATATCAATAGATCAGAGTAGTTATTTGAGATGAAACTCATTTGTCATTCCTGTTCTAACCTTAAGAAGGCATATGGTGCATTGTCTCCATCAAGGAGCAGGACTAGCAAGGGGAAAAAACAGATTTCCGACTAGCTCAACAAAGGGGAATTTGGCCGGGCACGGTGGCTCATGCCTGTAATCCTAGCACTCTGAGAGGCCGAGGCGGGAGGATTGCTTGAGCTCAGGAGTCTGAGACCAGCCTGAGCAAGAGTGAGACCCCGTCTCTACTATAAATAGAAAGAAATTAGCCAAACAACTAAAAATAGAAAAAATTAGCCAGGCACGGTGGTGCATGCCTATAGTCCCAGCTACCCGGGAGGATGAGGCAGGAGGATCGCTTGAGCCCAGGAGTTTGAGGTTGCTGTGAGCTACACTGATGCCATGGCACTCTAGCCTGGGCAACAGAGTGAGACTTTGTCTCAAAAAAAAAAAAAGAAAGAAAGAAAGAAAGAAAGGGGGATTTATTAATACAACAGACAGTATTACAGATGTCTGGACTATGAAGTACAGCCCAGGCCACAGAGTGATTGAAACTGGAATTGGCAAGCAGAAACTGAGATTGTTTGCTCTTTTTCTCAAAGTCCATTGTATTAGTCAGCGTTCTCCAGAGAGACAACAAATAGGCTACATGAAGATATTTATTATGAAGGTTGGCTCATGCAATTATGGAGACTGAGAAGTCCAACAATCTGCCATCTGCAAGCTAGAGAACCAGAAACGCCAGTGGTGTAATTCAGGCTTAGTTTGAAGGCCTGAGAACCAGGGGAGTGGAAGGTGTAACTCCCATTCTGAGGCCAAAGGTCTGAGAAAAAGAGGGGAGAGTTCAGGAGCTCTAACATTTGAGGATAGGAGAAAATGAATGCCCCAGGTCCAGAAGACAAAATGAATTCACCCTTCCTCCACATTTTTGTTCTGTTCAGGCCGTCAACAGATTTTATGATGCCCTTCCACATTGGTGAGGATGAATCTTCTTTACTCAGTATACTGATTTGAATGCTAATCTCTTCCAGAAACATCCTTACAGACACACCCAGAAATAATGTTTTATAAGCTATCTGAGCATCCCTTGCCCAGTCGAGTTGACACTTATAATTAACCATCACAATCACATAGTCTTTCTTTTCTATGCTTCTCTCTGTCTCCTATTTCTTTTGACTATCATCTTCTGTTTCCTACCCAATATGCCATCCCAGCCCCACCCTACATGTTGTTTAGTTCAAACATCCATACAGTTCTCCAGTTCTCTCACTAGAATCTCTATGTCTTTCTCAGGAAAAATTCTCAAGAAAACAAATCTGATGAGCAACTAATGGATGGACTCCTAGGGGGTCAATTGTCTACTTTTGGTTCAGTCAGCTGTGGCTGGAGGAGTAGAATCACATTGTAAGAAGGGCTCTCGCTCCCAGACTTATGAACAACAGACCAGGTTAAACCTGAAGAAGTTCGGTTATGGTGGCCATATTGACTCCTCAGTCCACTCACATATATTCTCCCATTTGTCCTCCCTGAGTAGGGTTGAAAGATAATATATAGGAGACCCACAATTAAATTTGACTTTCAGATAAAATATGAATATTCTTTGATATATGTATACCAAAAATTATCCATTGTTTATTTGAAATGTGTATTTGAGTAGTCATCCTGTGTCTTTAATTGCTGAATCTGGCAAACCTATCCCTACATCCTGTCTTGTACTTACCCCTTGAGCTGGTACAATGAAATTTTTTCTAAACATTTCTAGACATTTCTAGTTATCACCCTCAGAGTGTGGGTAAATATCCTAAACTAAAATGTCTCTGACTAGCAGAGATCAATGTGGCATAGTAATAGTCTGAGTTGAGAATATTACACGTTTTACTATTTTTGACTATTCTTGATGACTTGACTATTTTCTTTCCAGATTGATTTTAGTTGGGATTTCTTTTTTTTTTTTTTTAATGTGGGTCCTCACCCACAGAATGGAAGCTGTTTGGAGGTAGAGTTTGATTAATTTTAATTCTATGTACCTCACTCAGTGGAGTGTTTGGAGCACCATCAATATATAACAAATGTCACAATTTCGAAAAATTGTTTTCCTGCCAGTTGCTTCAACAGTAGTTGAAGTAACATTGGCCAGGGCTTGTGACTTTTAGGTCTGATATATTTAGGATTTTCAGGACCACTCATTCCTCTTCAATAACCAAATGAAAAAGTACTGATTATAAAGCACTGATTTATTCATTAATGGCTGGCTAAGACCCCATAATCCAACATGGAGTGTTGTTAAGGGGTAAATTATGGGCCATGTGAGGTGGACCATGCCTGTAATCCTAGCACTTTGGGAGGCCGAGGCAGGAGGATTGCTTCACGCCAGGAGTTTGAGATTAGCCTGAGCAACATACCAAGACCCCATCTCTAAAAAAAGAAAAAAAAAATTGAAAAACTAGCCGAGTGTGGTGGCACACCTCTGTAGTCCCAGTAACCCAATTGGCTGAAGCAGGAAGCTCTCTTGAGCCCAGGAGTTTGAGGTTGCAGTGAGCTATGATGATGCCACTACAGTATAGCCCAGGCAGTAGAGCAAGACCCTGCCTCAAAACAAACAAACAAAACAAAAAAGAGGTAAATTGTGGATTCAGGTTAGACTTGATACCTAAGAGGGGTCCTCTGACTTTCCACGGAAACTGAAATCTTGGGAACAAGTTGCATGTTCATGTGCGTTTGCAGAGAGAGAGAAAGAGAGAGAAAGAGAGAGAGAGAGAGGAGAGATAAATGAATACGGTTTTAAAACAGATTCTAGTCCACTTATCCAACTAGCAAAATGGATGAGGACCCCCAAGGCTGCCTCACATACTCAGTCACAGGCTGTACAGAGAGCACGGCAAACATGCATCACCCTTCAAGGCAGCGACCTTACCTGCTAGTGAAGTGTGACCCAATGTCCATTAAACTCTGTACAATCAGGTTAGTTGCTTCTTTTTCTGTGGGGAGGTGTCAGTGCAACGGATGGGGTGTGAAAGGACA
This sequence comes from Indri indri, assembly GCA_004363605.1. NCBI lineage: Eukaryota > Metazoa > Chordata > Mammalia > Primates > Indriidae > Indri > Indri indri. Next base: position 6,387 of record RJWJ010010831.1, on the reverse strand, counting down.
ACCCATCTCTCCCTATCACTCCTCTCTTATTTTTCTATTATTTGCTCTTAGCTATTTTGAAGGCAATAGCAAACTTCACCAACTGTGTTATTTTCCTGGGGCAGCCATAACAAAATACCACAAACTAGATGGCTTAAACAACAAAAACTTTTTGTTTCACATTTCTGGAGGGTAGGAGTCCAAGATCAAGGTGTCAGGAGGGCCGTGTTCCCTCTGAAGGCACTAGGAAGAGAGCTGTCCCAGGCCTCTTTCTTAGCTTCTGGTAGTTTCTTGGCTTGTGGCAGCAGAATGCCAATATTCATGTATTCTCTGTGTGTGTGTGTGTCTGTATCCAATTATCCCCTTTTTATAATGCAGGTAATATTGGATTAGGGGCCCCCTCTACCCGAGTATGACCTCATTTTAACTAAGTATGTCTGCAACAACACTATTTCCAAATGAGTTCACGTTCTGGAGTACTGGGGGTTAGAACTTCAACCTATGAATTGGGGGACACATAATTCAACCCATAACACCAAGGTAATCCATCACTCTTAAACCACATACCCCTTTCAGCATCTCCTGGATTGGTTTCTCCTCTTATCTGAGTACTTGTTACAAAAATGTTTTCAATATGGATATTTCTGTGGCAAGCCTTCCGTGGTCTTGCATGATTGAATAAAATTTGATCCATACTACCTGTGGTACAACAGAGGTGTACAAAAAAAAAATGAGCTTTAAAAATAGAAAGTAAGCTGTGTATGGTGGTATGCACCTGCAGTCCCAGCTACTTGGGAAGCTGAGGGTGTAGTGCGCTATGATTGTGCCTGGGCAAAATAGTGAGATCCTGTTGCAAGCAAGAAAGGAAGGAAGGAAGGAACAAAGGAAGGAACGAAGGAAGGAGAAGGGAAGGGAAGGAAGGAAGGAAGAGAGAGGAACTAAACAACAAAACCTGGCATATACCTAGTACCCATGGGATGACATGGTTACAAAAATATATATATATTTTGTTCCCTCCAGCCCAGCATCCAGTACCTAGTTCATGAACAGGAGAGGTGTTCGAACTTTGGGACACTGGTCGTAACTTAAAAGTGGTTGCAGAGAATGATAAATTTCTGTTTTAGACTTTCATAGTTTAGTTCAAAATAACAGTGATGAAAAAAGAAAAGTGGCTTGAATTAGAGTATAGTAGTCCAGGCTGGTTTGCTGGCAATCCACTAGCCCAGCAAGTGGCATATGGATCCTGAAATAGTTTGCTCCTCCTCCACCTTTAATTGTTCAGGTGCCTATGTAATATGTTCTTATTGTTTTCCATAGTATCCACAAGAGATCAGCATAGAAAGCTTTATTTTTGACAATTCCGCTCTTTGTCATCTCTGTTCCTTCAATGAAACTAAGCTTTATAAAAGAGGCTTGTTTTCACAACAGTAATATATTCATTCCTTTTTCAAACAAGTATCACTTTCAGAAGCTGACTGTTTTTATTGTAATAATCTATAATATCTTCCATTAGTCCTGAAGTGCTTTAGAATTTTATTTAACTTTGCTGTAAGAAGCTTCATATTTATTTAGATAAATATGTGGAAATTAAAAGCAAGAAGCTCAATAACATTCTTTTGTCCCAATTTGTAGCCAAACAATTTGACATTGATTTTCTTATTTTATAAAATGGTAGAGAAGGTCTATTTATGATAGATACAGTCAACTCTCAATATTTCCAGGGCTAAACATTATTTCCATGGCTAAACAGCCATGCATTACTCTAGTCCTCTTTTTTCCTTTTTCTCTTTCCAGTTGCCTGCTTTTTGGTCATTCCAATACGATATTCACATATAGCCCATTTTGCTGGGAAAAGGTGTAACAAAGGGAAGAGACTTTTGATAGAGGATATATGTGAATTTTTTATTATCAGCAAATTTCTACTATTCAGAGAAAAATGGCTATATTATTCCTATGTTTTACTTTTTTAAGTAAATTACTTACATATGACAGATTGATGGCAATTTATTTCCTCATCTCTTTGAGTAACCTTTTCAATGTGTTATTTTGATTCGGGCATATAAAAAGGCTAATTCTAAACAAGTGAAACTCTCTGAAAGTTCTTAGATATAAGTTATAATTAGCCCTTGTTTATGCCCTTTCTATGCACTGTATAAATAATTGCAAAACAAATTAATCATGCTTAACCCTTTTCTTCTAAGGTCACAGCAGCACAGGAATAATTGTGGGTTGTACATGGGTTACGATGAAGGAGATATTTGGCTGAAGCTCCAAAATATCTTTTTTCCTACTTCTATTTTCCTTCCTTTGCTGCTTCTAATTCTTAGGGATTGCATATTATGTAGCAGGAACTATAGAATTGTGGGAACTGACACAGCCGAAAACTTTTAGTAAGTCCTTGTTTGATACCTCCATAACCATCCCATATCTGGTGTATCACTTCTTTGTACCTGTTTAAAGGTCTGTTATTCTTAGCACCATGCCACAGCCGCCTCACCCCAACTCTTGATCAACAGTGGTCTTGCTGAAGGAGCATTCTTTCAGCTCTTCACAGTACCCCCTCGCCCCACAGGAGGGCGGAATTGAGGATATCTAAGCATCCTTTCATCTCCATGTTTACATACGTTCATGTAAAGAACATACAAGAGAAATATTTAAAACCTGACCTTAGGGGAGGGAGATGTTTAAAACAATTAAAAAAAAATAAAACCTGACCTTTCAGCACTTTAAAAAAAATAATGGATTTTTAGAAACGGTTGTACTGAATAAAAGGAGCAAAATGTAATCCATTTCAGTCCCATAGCCAGGAGCAAGGTATGAATTTTGTAAATGAGTGTTAGGAAGGCAGATTCAACAGAAAGAGGGCAGGTGCGAGAGGGAAGAACTGCACTTGAAATTGGCTTCACAGTGCCCTCTGGACAAGGGACATGTAAGGAAGCAATAAATGAACTGAGCCTATGACCCTGACTTACTGAGTAGGGGGAAAATGGAAAGTGGGAGAGAAGGGAGTAAAGTACCATAAGAGATAAGACAATGCTGCAAGAAGAGCAGGAAGGAGAAATTTGTAACTCTCTTGCTTAAATCAGGACATTTCTAAGAAGTGCTAAAGACTATCTATTGGAGTGATAGGCTTAATTATTTTAATTATTAGCCTGGGCAAGTTTTCACTGGTAAATCCTTTCCTTCCTTCCTTCCTTCCTTCCTTCCTTCCTTCCTTCCTTCCTTCCTTCCTTCCTTCCTTCTTTCCTTGCTAAAATACTTCTCTGACTCGTGGTACATATATTTTTGTTATATATTCAATATTGGCTTTATTCATGAAGCCCCCATTAATGCACTTAGAATTTTGCATATTGAATGAGTTCCAAATATTCTGTAGACTCGTACTCTATAATTAAGTGTGGTTTGAAAAGGAACATAAATAGTCATGCAGATAACTTTTCTTAAGATGTCATTATTATTGATTGTCACTGGTAGTTATTTTTATCAGATAGTAATATTCACAGCTTTTGAAGTATTATATATCTATAGATTCAATTGAGAAAGAGAATAGAGCTTAGATTATTCGGCTTTGTCTATCAAGACATCAGATGAATTTAAACTGAAAATCATACAATTTCAACTTTTGCCATTTTCCAGGCTAGCTCAGATTAGCTCCAAAATCATCCTAAAATATGAAGCCAGATTAGGCAATGAAATTGCAATTTTTTTTTGGAGATAGGGTCTTGCTCTGTGGCCTGGGCTAGAGTGCAGTGGTGTCAGCCTAGCTCACTGCAGCCTCTAACTCCTGGGCTCAAGCAGTTCTCCTGCCTCAGCCTCCAAAAGTGCTAGGATTACAGGCATGAGCCACGTCGCCCTGCTGGAATTGTAATTTTGATTTAAAAAAAACTTAGATGTTTTCGAACATTGATCAACATCATTTGAACAAAGCAACTGTGGTAACTTTAGAAGATGGATGGGGAAATTTGAACACAGACTGCATAATTGACATTAAGAAATTATAATTAATTTTTAGGTGAGATAATGGTATTGTGTTTATATATTTTAAAAAGTAATTATCTTTTAAATAAATAAATGGGAGAGGGAATAGATAGGAATATAAATGATTTTTTTTGTTTATTTTTATCTCTCTACTTCTGGAGAAAAGGAGTATAAATGAAAAAAGAGTGGCCATTTAGTGATAATTGTTGAATCTGAGTAATGGTTATATGGAGGTTCAATATACTACTTGCTCTACTTCTGTATGTGTTTGACATTTTTTCATAATAAGCAGTTTAAATTTTTGATCATAACTTTTGCTTCCATTTGTAAATTATTAAAAGACTAGGCTTTTCTAACCCAGAACCGCAACTCATTGCTGCACAGTTTGTCTGTTTAAAATAGGTGATACCAGTAGGAAATCAAGTCTGTAGCTCCAACAATGCTTATTTAATGCATATACTATCTCTTAAAACTTTTATGCATAAGGAGGTACTTTGTGCTATCTGAGAATTTTATGATGGCTTTATAGGTACAGAGCCTGGTCGGGGGCGGGGGGCACAACCGTGTAGCGCAGAGGCCACAGGGAAATCATATCTGAATGAACATAAGACATCTTTATATACCCCTGGCAGGCTGGGAGATTGAGTCCAGTAAGGATTTTGCTCACATCAACAGACTGGGTGATCTGTGAATAGTGAAAACTCTAGTAGCTGGTAGTCAGAAGGCAGTAGAACATAATAAAAGATTGATCATAAGCCAGTCATAGATTCAAATTTCAGTTTGAACAATTACTAGATGTGATCTTAACATGTGTCACAGAGCCTCAGTTTACTCGTATAATCCCTCAGGTAATGGGGGACCGTTGGGAGTTTAAATAAAATACATGAAGTGTAAGGAAAGTGTTAACATAACAGGCCTGGTTGTTTAGTCCTTGCATGTCTTCAAGGGAATCTGGAAGCTTTGGGCCAACCCCTGGGAACACGGGCTCAGAATGTTCTTATGTTAATGGTTGATAATTACGTTGTGTACACCTAGAGCAATGGACCATGCTATATCAGCTTGTCAGGATTACTTTGCACGAACATCAACATACACGATGTGCATTTCGTTTCATTGCTGGGATCCTGAGTTTCAGCTGCCATGGCTGGTCATATAGCATGATGTCCCTATGTGACTGGCTCTCAATAAAAGCCTCAGACCCAGAGATTCGAACAGACTTCCCTGGGCAGAAACATTTTGCGTGTCCATGTAGATTGCTGCTAGAGAGAAAGCACATCCTGTGTGGCCCCACATGGGGAAGTACTTGAAAGCCCACGCCTGACCTCTCTGGATTTCTTCTGATATATATATTTTTTTCCTGTTGCTTTCGGTTTGTATAATTTCACCTTAATAAACCTTAGCCATGAATATAACCTGTTTTTGAGTTTTACGAGTCCTCTAGGTGAATCAGCAAACTTGAGGGTAACCTTAGGATTTGTGAGACATAAAGGGACTAGTACAGTACCTGAAAAATACTGCATATCTAATATATGCTTGCTACTGGCATTCAACTTGTACCTGCTAGATGTTATATGGAACAAACCATACTCTACAAGAATATAGGCTGAGAATCGAAGACTTTACCTGCTTTTTTCAACCATGCCCTTGGAAGAACACAAGGATAATATTTTATCAACGGAGAAATTAGAGGATACATCTCCAAGATTCTCCCCTGGCCTCCCACCCCTGCTGATTCAGAGTGGGGCGGTACCATGTAGGAAAAATATATAAAAGAGCAGACCTCCAACTGGAATCGTTTAAGAGTGCATACCAGGGAAAACTCTTCTACCATTTTGAAGGATAACAGAAAGAATGGAAAGCTTTGTTGAGAGTTATAAAGATTAGAACACTTAGACTAATATCATTATGCTCCAGGTATGGGTACTGCAGGCTGGATCTTCATGTTAAGTAGCAACCACTAGAGGCAACGGTGTTAGAAGTGGTTGGTTATCAGGAATTTTCCCAACTCAGCCAGAACCAAGCACCCAGAATATCTTAGTCTGTTCAGGTGGCTATAGCAAAATACCATAAACTGGGTGGCTTATAAACAACAGAAACCTCTTGCTGGCCGGGTGTGATGGCTCACACCTGTAATCCTAGCACTCTGGGAGGCCGAGGCGGGCAGATCACTTGAGGTCAGGAGTTCAAGACCAGCCTGAGCAAGAGCGAGACCCTGCCTCTACTAAGAATAGAAAGAAATTAATCGGTCAACTAAAACTATATAGAAAAAATTAGCCAGGCATGGTGGCGCATACCTGTAGTCCCAGCTACTCAGGAGGCTGAGGCAGAAGGATTGCTTGAGCCCAGGAGTTTGAGGTTGCTGTAAGCTAGGCTGACGCCACGGCACTCTAGCCCGGGCAACAGAGTGAGACTCTGTCTCAAAAAAAAAAA